>VZTQ01006064.1:0-30311 GCA_013400755.1 Pelecanoides urinatrix
CCCCTCCTCGGCGCCTCTGGCGGCGCGGCCCAATCGCGTTACCTCGCTGTGCCCTCGCCTCGCTTCCATTGGACGAGACGACGGAGCGACGTGGCGTCAAGCCAACGGAAGCTGGCGCCGCGGGAGGGGGCGGGACATCCTGCGGACCGGCCGTCCCCGCCCCGCTGCCCGGTGCTGCCCGCGGCCTGGGCCTCCGCCGCCGCCGCCCCGCCCCGCGGCCGCCATGCCGCACAGCTTCAAGCCCGGAGACCTCGTCTTCGCTAAGATGAAGGGGTACCCGCACTGGCCGGCCCGGGTGAGACCGCGGGACCGCGCCGGTGGGGGGTCGCACCGGGGAGGGGGGAGGCGCCGGACCGGGCCGGGCCGGGCCGGAGATCCCGTACCGGGATGGAGGTCCCGTACCGGGATGGGGGGCCGCTACCGGCATGGGGACGCGTACCGGGTCCTGTCCCGGGCTGGGGGGCCCGTACCGGGATAGAGATGCCATAACGGTACCCGTACCGGGATGGGGACCCAGTACCAGCACGGGGTGTCCCGTACCGGGATGGGGGACCTGGTAGCGGCACCTGTCCCGGGATGGGGGCCCGGTGGCGGCATGAGGGACTTGTACCAGCACCCATACTGGGATGGAGATCCCATAACGGCACCCAATCCGGGATGGGGACCTGGTACTGGCGTGGAGCATCCCGTACCGGGATGGGGACCCGGTACCGGCATGGGGTGTCCCATACCGGGATGGGGGACCCATATCAGTATCTGTCCGGGGACCTGGTACCAGCATGAGGGACCTGTACCAGCACCCGTACTGGGATGGGGAGTCCCATCCCAGCACCCGTACTGGGATGGGGAGTCCCGTACCAGCACCCGTACTGGGATGGGACGTCCCGAACCGGAATGGGAGCTCTCGTACCAGCACCTGTACCGGGATGGGGACTCTGTACCAGGACGGGGTGTCCCATGCAGGGATGGGATGTCCCATTCCAGCACCCATACTGGGATGGGGATCTAGTATGGGAATGGGGTGTCCTGTACCGGGATGGGGGACCCCATGTCGGCACCTGTACTGGGATGAGGGCCCAGTACTGGGATAGAGAACCCCTATGGGCACCCATGTCAGGATGGGAGCCCAGTACTGGGATGGGGTCCTGCACTGGGGTGGGGGGGTCCCACACCAGCACCCATGCTGGCACTGTGGTTTGATCCTGGGAGAGGGGTTGTCATGTTAGCACCTGTACCAGGATGGAGAAACCCAGATCAGGATGGGGGTCCAGGACTGGAATTGGGGTCCCATGCTGGCACCTGTACTGGGAAGGGATCTGGCACCAGGCTGGGGGTTCCCATACTGGCACCCACACTGAGGGAGAGAGGGGTTTCCCCACACTGGTGCCTGTACCTGGCAAGGGATGGGGGAGACGTGGGGGACCACTCACCATGAGGTTGTTCGATAGGGGGACCTGGGACCCCCCTCCTGCTCCAATGGCACCCTGAGCCCTCCCTTTGGACCTGCACCCAGGGCAGACTGTGACCCCCTTGGGGTAACCGCATGGGGCCTCAGCCCTGCTTCACCCACCAGGACCCCTGGCCTGGGGACCCTTTCTCCTGCTGGGGTGACCCCTGCCACCCCCCTCCCCACCCCGGGACCCTGGCACTCCAGGCACCCTGACCCCATGGGTGTGTCCCTCACACCCCACCCCATGCCCCACCACCCTGAAGGAGTCTTGGCCCTTGCCTTCCATCCTCATCCTCCCACTGCCCAGCAGGGCCCTGCCCCTCCAGAGACCCCCATTCCCCTTCCCAGCCTGGATGTCACCCACCCTCTGTCCTGCACTGGGGACAGCAGCAGGAGGCCTGAGTTTGCAGAGGGGTGGGGGACAGAGCCAGGGTCTGGGGCTGTGTCCCTTGGTGGGGACAGGGGGGACACACATGCTGGGGACAGCGCCTGAGTGAGACACAAGTGGGGGGCTGCAGCTGAGCACTCACGAGGTGCAGGATCGGAGTGTGCCGGTGCAGTTTTGGGGGTGCGGATGGGGCGATTGAGCACACGTGGCAGGGGACAACGGGTTCCGCCGGCCAGGTGACACCGTTGTGCTGTGGTGGTGCCTGGAGGAGACCCAGAGGAGCGGGCAGAGTGGGGGCCGGTGTAGGACGTGCTCACCGGGGGAGCGCAAGGCAGCTCGGGGGCTCGGACAGGGGTCTGTGGTGGTCCCCGGCGGCAGCTGAGGGCGAGGCAGGTTCATCGCTTGAATGTGTCCGATGGGAAGAGACTGGCAGGTGGAAACTGTGTGGGATCGGGAGCAGTGGGTACTGGGAAGGCTCAGGGTGCTGGAGACGACGATGCTTGGCTGCACCACGCTGTGAGATCTAGGATGCCGTCCCCGCGCTGTCATGGCTGGCCTGGCGCCGAGAGGACTCGGTTGTTCCAGGAGAGCCCTTGCGCTGCCTGCGTCTGCAGCCCCTCCTGCTTTAGCTCACTTGCTCTTTTGGGGAAGGCTTCCCCCTACCCCGAAGACCTCCCCAGCACACAGGGCAGCCCCTGCGCACCCCGAGGCTCCCGCCTGCAGCTCTGCCCGCAGCCCAGACCACGTGGAGCGGACAGATGGGCGCTGGAGCCGCGCATGGGAAGAAGACGGGGTGGCCCGCGCGTCCCGCTGGCAGCGGGGCTTTTCCTGTGGCCGGTCTCCAGCCAGGAAGGACCCTCAGGCCGCCCCATTGGAGCAATCGCCCCCCACCCCAGGCTGGAGGGGGTTCCCCTTGGGCATCCCCCCCTGAGGAGGCTCGTGCGATGGATCTCTGGGGAGTAGCACAAGGCCCACGTTTCCCTGGGTGTTGAGCCTGGCAGTGGAGAGACGACCTTGCGCCAAGCTCTAGCCGTAGAGCATCCGTGCCGGATCCTTTCTGTTACTCTTCTAGAGATCCCGCCGGGCCCTGACACCGCAGTGGGACTCTTGTGCATAGCCAGGTCCCTGTCCAGGTGCTTTCTTGCTGTGCTTGCCTCCAAGCGGGTGCGGGTGCTGGATGCCGACGCTGCTAGCCGGGGCTGACGTGCCTTGCAGAGGATGTGCTCAAGCCGCTCTCTCTGACCACCTCCTGCTTTGGGTTTCCTTTCAGATCGATGACATCGCGGATGGTGCTGTGAAACCCCCACCGAACAAGTACCCCATCTTCTTCTTCGGCACCCACGAGACGTAAGCACTGCCTCGCTCCCCACTCTGGGCTTTTGCCCCACTGCCTCTGCTCCGGACTCACCTCTGCTTTGTTTCTCTCCAGCGCCTTCTTGGGCCCTAAAGATCTCTTCCTTTATGAAAAATATAAAGACAAATATGGGAAACCAAACAAGAGAAAAGGCTTCAATGAGGGATTGTGGGAAATCCAGAATAACCCTCACGCCAGTTACAGTGCCCCTCCGGTGAGTGTGGGCCTCGTGTGGCGGGGGGCAGCGAGGACATGGGCTGCCAGCGCCTCCATCTCTCCTTTCCTCCAAGTCGCTCTCCTCCTTTATCTGCTTCTCATTGCTATGGTGCCTACGCGCTTCTAGCTCGCAGATCGGCTTTCTCGGGGTTGAAGTAGGTTCCCTTCCCTGCCCTCTCCCTTCCTGAGGGAATCAGCCCTCCTCCTCTGGAGGAAGATGCCCCATCTTCAAGGTGGAACTGGGGATGTGCTTTGTGCCGCTTGCCCAAAACCATGGAGGATTTCCTTGTCAGAGCGAGAACTTGAGGCTTGCTTGTCCCCGGCTCCCAGACCTGCACGTGGAGTGTTGAGCAGTCCCCCTCTTCATCCATTTCTGAGGTCCTGAGCCAAAAGCCGCTGGGCTGCTCCTTCAGCAGGCTTCAGAGCAGGCCAGGAGACGGCTCTTTGCTGTCGATTGCTTGCGTGCGCATTTCATAACCATAACTGTGTGATACAATTTATTGTATAGCGATCTTCAAAGAAGGCGTCCAAAGCAGCTTCATAGGCAGTTGGTCTGAAGAGGCAGAGGAAGGTTTTTAAGGTGAGCTACAAAGGCGAGGTGGTCTAGAGGTAGGCAGGCTGAGGGAATGAGCCCTGCCGGCTGTGCCGCTGCCAGTGCAGGAGAGAGGATGCGGTTTGAGCTGTGGGAGATGGTTGGACCCAAGACTGCAGACATAGGGTAAGGTGAGACCATGGAGATGCTTGAAATCCTGGAGAACAACTTCAGCGGCAGGGCGGGAGGTTGGTGATGGTGAGGGAGGCAGCACCCGCTTTGTCCAGGGATTCCACTGTGAACTCTCAGCAGGGGTAAGAAACCTGTTGGTGAAGGGCCTGCTGCGATTGAGGGACCAAGGTGACGCCAACGGCCCCAGTCAGGCTGTGGGTTCTCCAACGCCCACTGTGTTTTGGAGGAGCAGAAGAAGAGACTGAAGTAGAGGTCTTTTTTGGTTTTGTGACCTAAATGAAGGAGATGCCAGGAACAGTCAAGGACGAGGAGAGGCTTTCCAGCAGGAAAGCTCCAGCATTGGAAGAATCCCAGCTCTAGGAAACATCTTGGGTGCGATGTCCTTGCATGAGGAACCTCATGATGGACTGGTGAGAAGCCAGGAGACCTTCTCTACGTGGGAGTGAGGGAGCAGGACACAGGAGATCCCAACTGGGAAGAGTGGTGACCGCCACGCTGGACTTCTTGTGTGGACCTTTCCTGTGGGGAAGGTGTGCGATGTGCTGTGGGGTGAAGCCATCTGAGAAGGAAGAGGCCTAACGCGAGTTGAGGGCTGGTGGCCAGCCCACCAGAGGAGAACGGCTGCTTCCTGACACCGAAGGAGAAGCTGAACCAAGCCACTCAGCCCTGCTTGTCTGGCGCCGTTAGGGCAGAGGAGGGCTGGGGTCTGCTCACCCAGGAGGGGCTGTCAGGTCTAGGCTTCTCCAGGGGTCTTTGGCAGAGCACGGGGATGGGGGCGAGAGGGCAGCAAGGCAGCAGCAGCGGGTGGAAGCCGAGCTGGGGGATCCAGAGGGAAGGTGTTGCTGGTGATCTCGGGGTGATGCATGAAGGGCCTTGGGAAGGGAGTGCTGGGGAATTAGAAGGGGATCAACTGAGCATCCTTGTTGAAGGGCTGGTCACATTGTTCCCCTGCCACAGAGCCATGCTGAAGGGTTCTGTGCTGGGAGGGGAGGCTGCCCCACACTCCTCTGCACGCAAGCCTCTCTGCTCAGCGCTGCTGTCCATCGCTCGTCACCCTTTTGTGCCCCTTCTCCTCTCCCCCCTGATACACCACAGGCCCCTTGGGGCGATAACACAACCCTCGTCTCTGCTGTCTTTAGCCTGCGAGCTCCTCGGACAGCGACGTTCCCGAGAATGACCCGATGGGGGGAAGTGATGCAGGTGACGATGAGGAAGATGCTGCCATGGCTGCAGTCGCTGCGGAGAAAATGGAAAGCGATGAGGACTCGGATCGAAGCAGCGACCACAGTGGGCTCAAGCGAAAATCACTGGCTATGAAAGTGAGTGTGGGCTGAGGCAGTTCCATGCAGCGGGGACAGGAGGGTGTCCTGGTCAGGAGGTTTTTGGGTCCACCACTGAGCTTTGGTCCACGATGCAGCATGTCAAACCCACCGTGGCAGGAGGTGTTGAAGAAAACAAGTCCCTCTAGATTCTCTGGTGGGAAATGGGGTTCAGTGCATGTTTGGGGGTCTTGCAGCTGTCTCACATTGTCTGTAAGATGGTGGGATGGCCAAGTCCTGGTGTGGTTTGCAGTCAGGAGAAGAGACTAGAGCTGCAGATCTCTTCTGAGTGCACATGGTTGCTCTTGCAGGGCAGGTCAGGAATAGTTGGGCAAAGCCCCTTTCCAGCAAGCATTGGCTTTCTGTTGTGGGTGGAGGGGGAGTGGGCTTCTCTCACGTTGTCACTTCTTGGATATCAGATGCCGGTGGCAAAACGGCCTCGGAAATCCTCCAGTGACCTGGACCAGGGCAGCCCCTCCCTGACAGAAGAGAACTCGGAAACTTCTTCTGAGTCAGAAAAAAACAGCGACCAGGTGAGAGGGTTTTGGGATACGCTTGTATGGAGGCTGGCAGAGTGATGGGGAAAGGGCTGGAGGAAGAGCATCGCCGTCTAGGGGGGCAGTGGCTTGGGGGAACCTGACTGGCTTCTGAAACCATCATGAGACTGGTCCCCATTTCTTCATATTTGTGTTTTCCTCCAGGACTTCACTCCTGAGAAGAAGCCAGTGGCCAGGGCTCCCCGGAGGATGCCGGGAGGGGGGAGGAAGAAGAAGGTAAAAAAACCCTAGTCTGCAGTGCAGCGGGAGGGAAGCTGGGGAGGAGTCTGGGGTCTGCGCTGCCTGGAGCGGGGCTGCAGGGTGGCAGGGCTCTGCCATGGGCTGGGTGTAGGTTCAGCTCTGGGAGGGACCTCGCTGATGCCTCAGGGACCTGGTTGTGCCCCATGCTGCTGTGTTTTGGGGCACACTGCTGAGCCGCTGCCACCCCGCCAGTCCTACCCCACTCTGTGCCTGCAGAAAGTGGAGTCCGGCTCCGACTCAGACTCCAAAGTGGACTCGGATTCAGAAATGGGAAATGCGACTGTGGACATGACCAAGTCGGACTCCAACTCTGATTCAGACTCGGATGTGTCTGTGAAGAAAGCTCCACGGAGCAGGAAGCCAGGTAATGCCAAGGAAGCTTCCTCTCCTACTGCTGGTCCACTGCTGGCTTCCTCAGGGGACTGGAGAGCATCTGAGGTTGGGGACTCCCAAGGCTCTGGGGTCCCCTTCTGTTGTGGACACCTTCCAGCCTGTATCTGAACAGCCCTCTGCCCCCCTGATTAGGGGCTATTTTAACAGAGGGACAGCCAGGGCTCCTGCTGAACATCTCTCCGTTGTCTTGCAGCTGAGAAACCACCTCCCAAGCCCCGTGGCAGGAAACCGAAGCCCGAGCGTGTCCCAACCAGCTCCAGCAGCGACAGGTGAGATCAGCTGGGAGACTGTCACTCTCGGGGCTGGGCTGGAGGGTCACCCACCTCCCCTTCACACAGGGGGTCCAAGCGTGCTCTGTCCTTTGCAGTGATAGTGATAGCGACGTGGACCGCATCAGCGAGTGGAAGAGGCGAGATGAAGAACGACGGCGGGAACTGGAAGAGAAGAGGAAGAGAGAGCAGGAGGAAGAGATCCGTCGACTCCGCGAGCAGGAGAAGGAGGAGAAAGAGAAGAGGAAGGAGAAAGTGGAGAAGGGCGAGGAGATGCACTCAGACTCAGACAGCAGTGCAGAGGATGAAGTGGCCAAAAAGGGCCGGAAAGGTCGGCCCAAGGCCCCGTCCTCCTCGGACTCTGAACTGGAGCTGGAGAAAGAGGTAAGTACAGAGTCATGGGGAGCTGGGGACAAACAGACAGCCCGTCCTCTTGGCTGAGGTCAGCAGGGACCTCCAGGAATGGCAGGGACCTGCTCTTGGTCTTGCGTTTACCCCGGGGTTGCAGCACTGGGGAGGGTTGTGTCCATAGGCACATCCATGCCTTGTAAACAGGAGCTCTTCTCCTGGCCCAGGACACCCCATCCGGCTCTGGGTTTTGCATCTCCATGATGCTCTCCCTCCCACCAGCCATCGGATTTGCTCCGCTGCCCTCCCCGGAGCCAGGAGGAGCATCAGCCGGATTCAGCTGAAGCACAGGGAGGGGTTGCAGAGGGCTCATAGGAACCGTGCTGGCCGTGGTCAGAGGCAAGGTCGCCCTTTTAGCCTGGCGAGTTCCTCCCTGCGGAGGGGGAGTCAGGAAAGCAGCCCGAAGATCTTGAGGTGTGGGTCTGCCAGATGGGTGCTGCAGGCTGGGTGGGCCACTTTAGGTACCAGGATATTTATTTTTGGAGCAGGACACCACTGTGCTGCAACCCGAGTACTTTTTTATCCCATGCCCCTGCACCCAAACCGACTTGCAGCAGTGGTGTAATGGGTGCTGGATCGTGCCCAGCCAGGGCCGTGGCACTGTCTCCCTCCCGCAGCGGGGAGGGCTCTGCCGCTCTCGCCTGCATTGTTCTCTTCTCCAAGGTAAAGAAGCCGGCAAAGAAGCAGCCCTCGGAGTTGTCAAGGAAACCAAATCAGAAGGAGAAGAGGGGCCGAGCAGAGGAGAAACCACGGAACAAGTCAGCATCTTCCCTTGCTGCATTGGCGCTTTCTTCCTCTGGCAATGGGGCCGTTCCTCTGCGGTTGCCCAGCCCACCCCAGCTGACACCCTGGGGTGGGGATGGGGCTCCCCGTGGAGCTGCCCCTGGGCCAGCAGCACCCATGGAGGGGCTGGGCTGTTTCCTCCCCTCTTGTCTGAGCTGAAGGGGAGGAGGTGTCAGGGGCACCAGGCTGAGCTTCCCTGGTGTTTTCCATCTCGCAGGGGAAGATCCTCAGGGTACCGCTTTGGGGCTCTGCCTTTCTGCAATCCCAGGAAGCTGGGGCATGGGGGAGCTGCTGTCTCAGGGCTCCTGTCTGCCTGCGAGTTGGGAGATATGTGTGAAAGCGTGGGTGGAGTGTGGCAGGGCTCTGCTTCCTGGCTCGCGCTGTCAGGCAGGCCGGGGGGATGCACTCGTCTGTGCCGTCACCCTTCGTGTTAGCCCAGTGGCAAGCGGGTGTTTTCACCTGAATGATCTTACCTCTTTCCTTTCCCTCCCACAGACCTTTGAAAGTGGAACGAGGCCGGAAGAAATCTGACCTGATCCCTGAAAGGAGGATGGAGAAGAAAAAGGGTGAGAGTGCCATTGCTCATTGTCACAGAGGGGAGGACGGGGAGAGAAGGGAGCCAGGGCTGGCTCCCCCATCCCAAGGAAGAGCAGGGATCTTTCCCACAGGGCCCTTCCCAGCACTGCTGTGGTCCTGACATCATGTTGGAAAGTATTTACAGGGTGTAAAAAGACAGTGAGCTTCCCTACATACGTCCCCTCCTGATTTTGGCACATCCCAACCCATCCTCTTCAAAGAGGCCCCTGAGGCTGTGTTTGACCTTCGAGATGCAGGAGGAAGCCAAACCCTTGCTGGGGGAGAGGTCCCAGGCTCCGGGCAGTGCCGTGCTCTCCTCCGGTGGCCTGATCTCTTGGCCTGTCTCTCTTGCTGCTCCAGAACCCACAGTTGAAGAGAAACTTCAGAAACTTCACAGCGAGATCAAGTTTGCCCTGAAGGTGGATAACCCAGTGAGTGCCTGAGAGCGTTGGCCTGGCCTGGGAGGTCCCTGCTCATCGTGTCCTCGGCCACTGTGTCAGCCTTGCCCAGCTGCAGTACCTGGGGGGGCTTAGCCCGGCTGAGCCTCCTCTTCACTTTGGGGATGCTGGGTGGCATTAGGGGACCGTGCTCCATGCAGCGCTGCCCCAGCTGCCCACAGGGAGACTTCCAGGCAACTTCTGATCTTGGTGTCATCCTTGCAGGACATTAAGCGGTGTCTGAATGCGCTAGAGGAGCTGGGCACGCTCCAGGTCACCTCTCACATCCTCCAGAAGCACACCGACGTGGTGGCTACACTGAAAAAGGTAGGGCAGAGGGCTGAGTCCCTGCCTGGAGGGAGCGAGGAGCGTGCTTGGGTCACCCCAGCTCTAAGGGCATCCCTTCTCCTTTCTGGTGCAGATCCGTCGCTATAAAGCAAACAAGGACGTGATGGAGAAAGCTGCTGAAGTCTACACCCGGTTGAAGTCACGTGTCCTGGGACCAAAGATGGAGGCGATCCATAAAGCCAACAAAGCTGGGTCTGAGAAGGACAAGGGGGAGGTGGAGAAGGGCCAGGAGAAGCTGTCAGGAGGGGAGACACGGAATGAGAAGCGGGAAGAGGAGACGAATGCTGGTAACGCTCCCTGAACGTCTCGGGGCGGTTCCCTGCTCTGTTCGGGCACGTAGCGATCCTGGGGCCCTTCTCTGGGCATGGCACATCCCGCTGGGGACACAAACAGGGACACAGCACATCCTTTTGGTCACTGGGGACATGAACAGGCGTGGCTCTTGGCCTCGGCAGTGGAGGGGATTGGCAGCCATGCATGGCACCTCTAGTCCCTTGGTAGCTGGAGTGCCAAGAGTGGGAAAGGACTGAATATCAAACGCTCGCGGCAGTGAGAGCAGAGGGCAAAACTCGACGCCCACGCCTTGGCTTTGGGTGCTTCTGGGCTGATTTTTGGGCCAGGACGGCTCCTCGCTGCCAGCTTGAGTGCTGGTCCAAGGCACCAGCGAGACGGAGGAATGCAGAAACGCCCTTGGACTCTGGCTCAGGCTCTTGCGCAGGCAGCTGGTGACTGGGATCTTCCACTATCGAAGCCGGGTCCCTGCCTGGGGACGTCCTGGTGATGCTGCAAGAGCCTTCCCCGAGGAGCTGATGGGGAAAATCTGCTCTGACGCCTGCTTCTGGGTTTGGGGGATGGAGTCTTTGGGGCCCTTCTGGTAGCTATCGGGGTCAGGCCAGACCTGGGGTCCCCTCGGTCTTGGCTGGGTGTCCCTTGCCTGGATGGGGACAACCTGTGGCTGTGGGTCCTTGGCTTGCCCAGCCCGTCATGGGTCAAGGTGGATGAGGTCTGGCGTGGGCACCCGAGTGTCTGAGCCTCTCTCTCTTCCCTTTAGATCTGTCGGGTCCTGTGAATGGTGAATCCCTGTCCCAAAAAGCAGAGGGCATAGAGGAGAAGGACAAAAGCCAAGGGCCGGGAGCTGGAGAGCCAGAGGCATCTGCCGAGGAGACCCAAAACAAGTGAGCGTGCGAGGGGGAAAGCTGGGGCCTTGGGAGCTTCCCTGGATCTGATGCATGTGCAAGCTGGGCTCTTGCGTGGATGATTTGGGGGGTCTCCGTGGGTTGGGCTTTTCCCGGCTTGGGAAGGAGCCTGGGGTGCAGGAGAGGGGCTGCCACAGGCAGGGGAAGGCAAAGATGGGTAGGGGAGACGCTCGCTGAGATGCCTGTGCTCTTCCCCAGCAGCGTGCAGGACTATCCCAAGGCTGAGCGAGCCGGGCCGGAGCGGGAGAGGGCTCGCGGGGAATCAGAGGCTGTGGATGACACGGAGGAGAGCTGAGGAAGCAGCTCCCACCCGGAGGAGGAGGTGGAGGGTCTGTGAAGAGAGGCCAGCCTCTGCCTCGTCCCCTGCTTGAGTTACTTCACTAAGTCACACAGTAGCTGATGTCCTAGGTCTTGTCCTGTGCCCCTGGCGCCGCAAAAGCACCAACCGCAGGGGGGGCTGTGCTGGTTGTCTGTATTTGTCCCCTCTTTTTTTTTTTGTTTTGGTTTTTTGTTTTGTTTTGTTTGTTTTTCCATCCTACCTAATTTCTTGTGATTTCAACCAACATGAAATGAATATAAAGGGTTTTTTAATGAAAAACACAAAGGATCCATCGTGTCTGTTTCTTGAGGCATCGCTGACTGTGACAAGGGGAGGGCAGGAGCATCCCCCTGCCTGGGGCCGGGACTGCAAAACACCCCCATGGGTCCCCCCCTTCCCTCTGGCTCTGGCCCACCCTATGAGCCAGGACCAGGCACCCATGGGGCCCTGGCGAGGGGAATGGGACAGCCAAACTGGGCTGCTTTCTGCTTGATTTTTCCGGCACCAGTGCTGGGCTCTGCCTCAGATACGGGGGTTCTCCCTGTTCCCCACCATCACCTTCTCTCCAGCCGGAGACAGCTGCTGGAGCCAGATCCCTCTGCTCCAGGGGAGGCAGCAGGGCTGGGCACCAGCTTTTGGGTTAAAAACAGAGAAAAAATTGTCTATTCTCTCTCTCCTATCTCAGCTAAGGAGGGACTGAACCGTGGCAGCATCCTGCCTTGTGCTGGGCAGCATCTTTGTCTGTCTTGTCTGCTCTTTTGCAAAGATCCGAAGCTTTTGTACATGTAAAATAAAGATGTTCCCAGCTCAACCAGCCGCTGCGTCCTCGAGTCCTGTTTGTGCTGTGGCGGAGGGATGATGCCCCAACCCTGCTTTGAGGCAGCTGTTGCTGTAACTCTGCCCTGGGGAGAGGGTTATTTATTTTTTTTCCAGGGCTGGTTTCATGCTCCAGCCCTCTGTAAACAAAACCCAAATAACACACACACACATTGCATGCGTCTTGCTCTTGCCCAACTGCCAGGAAGCAGGAGGCGGGGGGAGAGCTGGGAGGAGATGGGTGCTGCTGCTTGGTGTGGGGCCAGGGCTGAGCCCATCCTCGGACTGGGGAGATGTGAAGAGACGCGGGGGCAACCTGGACCCTGGGGAAGGTGGATGGGGACACGAGGATGTGTCACTGTGCCCCAGGAGAGGTTGGTTAAACCCTGCACTGCCCCAGCAAGGTGTTTGTGTGAGCCCCCCGGCCTTGGGACATCAACCTGGGGCAGGGGGGATTTAAAGGTGGATATGAGGGCTGTGTCATCCCCCCCCCCCGCCTCAAACTCCCTCATTGCCTTTGGCTGCTGCAGCCCTGGGGAGGTGGAATAATGCGAAGACACAGATGTGAAAGTGAGCAGAGGCATGTTGGTGCCACGGAGGACGCAGCAGGGTTTCAAACTCTTGTGGAGCCTGGGGCTGGTTGAATTTGGGGAACCCCTAGGTTTGGGGGTGCGGCGGGGTGGTGCGTGGTGCCGCCGTGCCAGCAGCATCGACATCATCCTCCAGCCATGGCACCAGTGGGTGCTGGAGCAGGAACACCACCAGCCCCTCCCAGGCCTGGGCCACCATCTCACGCCCCTGGGCCACCATGATCCCCAGCAGCTCTTGCAGGGACCCTGCCTGGCTGAAGGCACCATGGAGCGCGGCCATGCCGCGCTGGACTCGCTGTACTGCCTGCTGCAGCAGAGCTGGCAGCTGCATGGCCCAAACCTGCAGCTGCACCAAGGTGTCCTGCAGCCGCTGCCCCAGCATCTGACCCACAGTCAGCACCCGCCCCGGTGCCGTCACTGGGGTCCCACACCCCTCGGTGCAGGTGCCGGGACAGACAGGGTGTGGGCAGGGGTTTGCCTGCGCCTGGTTCCTGCACTCCCACATCTCCTGGTTGTTGTGGAGCGGCTCCTCCAAGCCTTGCTGCACAGTCTCCGTCTGTGGGAAGAATGGCACCGTGGGCACAGGGGGTCCCAGGCATAGTGGGGATCCCCCCACCCCATCCCCAGTACTGTGAACTGGCAGCTCTCACCGCGTCAAAGATGTGCTGGAGCTGGGTGAGGTGGTGGTGGGTGTCCAACTGCTTCTGCCAGAGCTGCTGCACCAGGGCCACAGCTCGGCTCCCAGTGTCACCGGAGAGGGAGCCGAGGGGAAGGAGGTGGCAGTGCCGGAGAGCCCGGGCCGAAGCCAAATCTGGCCCTGCCGCAGCCCCATCTACAGCGGGGGAAGAGGGACTGGAGATGGGGTGCCAGGGTCCTGGCCCCCAGCAGCACCCCAGGGCGAAGGGAATGTGGGGACCCCCAGCAGCACTCCGGAATGAGGGGGATGTGGGACCTCCAGCAGCTCCCCAGGGTGAAGGGGACGTGGGGATCCTCAGCAGCTCCCCAGGGTGAAGGGGACGTGGGGACCCCCAGCAGCTCCCCAGGGTCTCTTACCTGCCTGCCTCTCGCCCAGGGGCAGGTAATGGTTCAGCCACTGCTGGGACGTGTCCAGCACCCACTCCATGCTGTGGAGGAAGAGCCGACCCACCGTGGGCCCCAGCAAGGCGCGGAGGATGGTGGTCACGACCAAGGGGATGCTGGTACCAGTGTCCTTGGGGGCTCCCTGCTGCGTGGGGGGACTCCCTGGGGCAGAGCCTGCAGCAGCCTGGGGTGCACAGGGGCTGCTGTCAGACACAGGCCCCTGGGACAACGACAGAGTCCCCTCCAGGGACCCATGGGACCCCAGGCAGGGGCACAGCCCCCGGCACGAGGGTACCTGCTGGGATGGCTGTGGGGTGGTCTCATCTGCGGGGTCCTGGGCAGCTCTGCCTGCAAGGGGGGGGAACAGCGCTGACACCCCGAGTGCAGGTGGGTGCCACAGAGCCCCAGTGACATCTCTGGGCCCAGCCATGCCCGTGGGGTGGCTGGGGGAGCCCAGGATGGGGCCCATGTTGGCCTTGGGGCCCATCTCCTCCAGGACACACAGCAGGGCTGCTGGCAGGATTGGTGGTCACCCAGCTCATGGCAAGCTGTGCAGGGCGAGGGGCTGAGCCACACTGGGGGGGCCCTGGGGTCCATCTCAGCCCCCAGCACTGACCACCTGCTGCCAGCACTGCAGCCCTGAGGAAGGCGCCCCAGGGCCATCATCACTGGGCGGGGTATGACATCCCCATCTGGGGGGACAGAGCAGGGTGCCACCGCATGGGATGCAGGACATGGGGTGCTGCCCCTCACTCCCAGCAGGGTGAGCAGGTCCTGCCCAGCACCCCCCACACACACACTGCCAGACCCTGCTGCCCTGAACCCCCCAGGATGGGGCTGGAGGGACCCTGCTCCCAGGACACCCCTGGTCCCACCTCCTGCTCCTGTCCTCCCACCCCTGGTCCCACCAGGGCAGGGGAAAGGCCGGGGGGGGTCTCGCTGGGCTGTGGGATGGGTGGGGGGCCCAGGACATGTGGGTCCCCAGAACTTGGCGGGGGGTGTGCCCTGTTTGTCCAGAGTACCCCCTCCACTCACCCTCAGCCATGGTCTCTGCTCACAGGGTGGGGGGGAAGAGGCCAGTGTCCTGGGCGCTCAGCACCAGGCTGTCCCCTCCAGTGACTCCATGAGAAGCCCCAGCCCCTGTGAAGTCATGCAGGGCTATGACATCATTACTCCCACTGAGCCCCTGCTTGGGATGGGATGGAGCCATAGGGGGCCCCAATACTACCCCTCCGCCCCAGAGAAAGCCTCAGTCCAGTGCAAAACTAATCAGTTTATTGCTTCATGAGCCATCCCCAACCCAACAAGACCAGAGGCTTGAAGGCACTGAGGACAAGGGGACATGGGGGATCCCGCCAGGGGCTGGAGGTGACCCCAAGAGGCACTTGGGGGAACAAAGGCACATTACTGCATGTCCCTGACACAGGTGCCAAGGGACAGAGCTGCACTTGGAGCAGGCAGGAGAGGTCCCTTGTACAGGCAGGCACTAAGGTTACGGGCAAGGTGAGCCAGGCAGGGGTCAGTAGATGCTCCTATTGAGGCTTAGACGGGGAAGGACCAACATCACCCCACCCCAGAGGATGCTACTGCATCTCCAGGTCCACCAGACGCTGGCCTGAGGGGGCGAAGGGTCCCACCAGCCAGGTCAGGGGGGTGTTGTGGGCCACGTGCTCCACCAGCTCATCCATCAGCTGGCGAGCTTTGGTGGCACGGGCACGGGCTTGGGCCAGCACGCTGCCCGTCACATCCTGGAGGGAGGCGGCAGAGGCAAGGGCTGCCCGTAGCTCCTCCACGTTGTGCCAGACCTGCCCCGCTATGTCCTGGATGCTGGCAGGGAGGCCCTGGAGGCTGGACACCAAGGGCTGGCAGGAGCTCTGGAGCTGCTGCGTCAAGCCCTGCAGCAGGGCCAGCGTGCCCGACTCCACTGGCTGCAGAGGAACAAAGGGGTCGTGAGTGGTAGTGGGGGACACACATACTGGGTGACCCCAGGGACCCCCTGCTCTTCACCTACCTCTGGTGGCACCAGGTCCTTGCCACCACCCGGTTGCTTCTTGCTCCACTCGAGCCACATCTGCTGCAGCTTCTCCTGCCCTCCCTGCAGCTTCTGGTCCATGCCCTGCTTGAGGTGCTCCACCTGGGAGGAAATGCAGAGCCTGGTGTGGGTGGTCTGCTGCAGCCCCAGGGTGGCATGGGGGGAACATGGGGATGGGTCCTACCAGGTCGAGGGTGTGCTGGAGCTGGGCCAGCACGTCCTGGCTGCTGCGGCGGGCGCTCTGCAGCTTGCCCAGCGAGTGCTGGAGGGCTCGGTGTCGCAGCTTGGTCGAGAGGGAGCCCAGGCGCACGAAGTAGCTCTGCTGCTGCTTCTGCTGCTCCGTTTCAAAGCCTTCCACAGCCGTGGCCAGGCTGGCTGTGGGAGAGGAGCTACTGAGGTGGTCCCACCACCCCCCTCCTCCCCCATGTAGAGCCAGTATCGCCCTGCCCAGGCTATACCCACCCCTGTCCAAGGGGAAGCCCAGGCCATAATGCATCTCCAAGGGGTTGTGATCAGCTCCCTTACCCAGCTCCTCATCAGTCATGGGCAGGTAATGGTCCACTAGCTCCTCCGACTTCTCCAGCACGGAGCCCATCCCGCTCACCACCATCTGGCCCATGGTCGAGCCCATGACGGTGCTGACACCACTGCTCACTGCCGACTTGGTCAGCTCCACGCTGCCCTGCACAGCCCCTTTGGTCATGTCCATCACACCCGTCACCCGGCTGGTCACCGCATCCTTGGCGCCAGCCATGGTGCTGGTCAGGACATCCTTGGCCCCTGTCACCGTGGATGTCACCAGCTGCTTGGTGTCTGAGATGAGCTGGTTGAGGGGTAGACAACCCTCTGTTAAGCAGCACTGGGGGGGACCTCGAGCATGTTCGCCCACCCCACCCCACCCCACTACCTTCTCTGTGGGCTGCTGCAGGATGGGCAGCTTCTCCTCCAGCTTATCCAGCCCCTTGCAGGCGTATTCATTGGCAGTGGAAACTAGAGACATAAAACCAGATATTTTTAATATCCTGATGACTTGCAAAGTCTTTGCTAAGGCCAGTTTTTGGGGCACCCCAAAACTCATGGGGTGCTGCCCACCCCAGCTTCTCCTCCAGCTCATCCAGCCCCTTGCAGGCGTATTTGGTGGTAGTGGAAACTAGAGATGAGAAAACAGCTTTTCCCTACCCTGCTGTCTTGCAATAGCTCTGCTAGGGCCAGTTTTTGGGCACTCCAAAACCCATGGGGTGCTGTCCCACCACCAGCCCCACTCACTCTGTGGCTCCAGCTTGGTGAGGATGGGCTGGGCCCCGCTGACCGCTGCCGCCGTCAGAGTCTTCACCCCCTTTTCAGCAGCATCGCAGACAGACTTGACATAGGGGTGGCTCTCCTTGGTGGAGGCGTAGGCGGTGGAGACCATGCCGTAGGCTGAGCTCACCAGGGGCAGGCTGGCTACACGCATCCCGATGCTCTGGGGGGGTCAGGATGAGTGTGGGGGGGGTGATGGAGCCCCAGATCTCATATGGGATGGGGGACACCCCCAAGGATGGCTTTGGGGTACTCCAAGGACTCTCCAAGCCCACCTAAGGATAACCCAGAGCCCTGTCCCCAAGCAGGGACCCCCTGGACACCCCCACCCCAAAACCCCACCTTTGCCCCCACTGACCTGCTGCTCCTCCACCTTGGGCTGTGCCATCCCGGGCTCGCTGGTGGCCATAGCGGGGCTGGGGGGGACACACACACCGTGAGTGGGATCACACCCCTCCCCAGTACCCCCTACTCACCCCCAGGATGGGGAACCCCAAGTTACCCTCCCTAGGACGGGGCAGCCCCCACCCGATTGGGACGCCCCCCAGGACAGGGGGGTTCCCAGCTCGCCCCGTGCCCCAAACACAGACCAGGCTCACCACGACCGTCTCAGCTGGGCTCTGGACTCGCCCCGCTCGCTCCCCACAGGCCTTTATAGACCCGGAGCCCGGCCCCGAGCGCACGTGACCGGGACCCGCCCTGCCGGGGCCGGCCCGGGGCGGTCCGGGAGCACCGACCTGCTCAGAGCGGCGCGGCCCGGGGCTGGGGTGCAGGGAGCCCCTCCGAGATCCCTGGGGTGGGGCTTCATCGACCCCCGCACCCACTGGACCGGGCTGGACCGACCCTCCCAGGACCGGATCCCCCCGGGACCGGATCCCCCCGGTACCGGTCTGCACCGATTCCCCCCCGGGACTGGATGCCTTGGGATCAGATTGCACTAACCCCCGCCCCCGCGCCTCCCCGAGACCGAATCTGCCCGGGATCGGGTCCCCCAGGCCGGGCTGCTCTGACCCCCTCGGGACCCGATCCCCTGGGCGCCCCCCCCCCACATCCCCCGGGATGGATCAAGCACTCACACACACCCCTCAAAACCCACCCTCCCCTCGGGGGGATCCCCCAGCACCGGGCTCCCACTCTTCCCCCCACACCTGGCCCAGTGGAGAAGGTCTGACTGGTCCCAATGGGTGCCGGTGGCAGGAGGATGGACAGTCCCGGGGGACCCGGTGCCACCCCCCAGGTGCCGTGACCGTGCTGCACCCGCAATGTGGGGTAGACCCCAGGCCCAGCCCTGCCACAGGACGCAGCGGTGATAACTGGGACAAAGTTCAGTGCCACACGGCTGCGGTTCACAGTCCAGCCGCCCCAGCACCCTGCCGGCACCCCCCACCCCAGCACCCCACTGGAGAAACCCTCCCCGTGGGGTCACCCCGCATCCCTGGCTCTGTCGCCCCTGCCGACCCCCCCCCGGCGAGCCCGACACAACATGGTGGCTCTGCTGCAGCCGGCGCTATGGGCTGTGAGTCATTTTGAGGCCTAAAAAGTTGTTTTCTTCCTTTTTAAAGTGCTTTGAAGCTGCTAAGACAAGAAATCCCGATGGTCCCCAGGTTCGGGGACACCGCGGGGAGCTCCTGACCCCGCATGGGATGGGACGGGCTTGGCACATGCTCTGTCCTGTCTGCCACCATCCTCTCCCTCCCTGAACGAGTCCCCGGTTGCAGCATCAGGGCTCCCACGCTGGGTCACCGAGTCCATCGTCACCCTGTCCCCAATGGGGTTTGCTGCTGAGGGTGGGCCGGCGCTCCCCCATTTTGGCTGTGCTGGGGCTCAGTGCTGGCTCCAGAGCCGTGGGGGAGTGGGCACCCGGTGCGTCCCTCCACGGTGACACAACCCTCCCATTTGGCCATCTCTGTGGGGACATCCTCCGGATACTCCACCAGGGCGGGTGCGAAGGGTCCCACCAGCCAGGGCAGGGGCGCATGCTGTCCCACGTGTTCCAGCAGCTCGTCGATGCTCAACTGCGCCCGCGTCACCGTCTCCCAGCTCTGCACTAGCACCAAACCTGACAGGTCGTGGAAGGAGCAGGCACGGGAGAGGGAAGCCTGCACGCCCTCCACGCCGTGCCAGACATGTCCAGCCGTCTCCTGCACGCTGCTGGGTAAACCCCGGGCGCTGGTGGCCAGGTGAGTGCAGGTGGCGTGGAGCTGGCGCAGGAGCCCACGCAGCATGGCCAGCACCTGCGCCTCCACCTGCAAGGCAGCCAGCGGGCAATGGCAGCCCTGGGGCGTGATGCTCCCCCTGCCAGCCTGGCCCAGAGCCCTGTACCTCGGTGTCCTCCACAGGCATGGTCACCCATCCCATACCTTGGTGTCCTCCATGGGCACAGCCCCCCGACCCCATGCCTCGGTGTCCCCCACGGGTACCCCCGCCCCATACCTCGCTCTCCTCCATGGGCACAGCATGCTGCTGGCTCCACTCCAGCCACATGTGGTGGAGATGCTGCCGGGCACCGTTCAGTGGCCCATCCACACCCTGCCACCCCTGCTCGATCTGGGGGAACAGACAGCAAGGTGGGAGCACACTGGGGGGTGCCAGGCTGGGATGGGGCTGGCACGGTCCCCACTGCATCCTTACCAGCTCAAAGATGCAGTGGAGCTGGGCCAGGACCTGCTGGGCACTGTGCCGTGCCCGCTGCAGCTCACCCAGTGAGCGCCGCAGGGCTCGATGCCGCAGCTTGGCCGAGAGTGAGCCCACACGGACGAAATAGCTCTGCCACCGTCTCTGCATCTCCACTGAGGCCACCTCGACACCTGCTGCTGCCTCTGTGTGGCCAGGGGGTTAGAACCACGTGGCTGGACCATCCCACGCTGGGCACCGGAGCATCCCGGTGCTGGGATGAGCCCCCCTGAGCTCTGCACCCCGTTGTGGGGACACAAGGGTGCCCACCCACAAGATGCTTGGCCACCAGGTCATATGGAGGTGTCACCAAAAAGCTAGGTGGCCTCTCCAGTCACCTCTGCCATGACACAGGGCCGACTCTGCCCACCGCTACCCTGTGCCGAGCTATAAATACCCGGGGTGGGTGGCACAGGGCTATATTTGCTTTCTGGTTTCCAGGTGAGAGTTCACCCACCACTGTGCCGCGTTCCCCGGCTTCGGGTTCCCACCGGGTGGGGACTGCCCCCTGCATGGGGCTCAGCGGTGCCCTGGCACTGCGGAGCTGCCCAGGCACCACTGCGGGGGGCTAAGCAGGGGCACTGGGTGCAAGTGATGCCGGGGTGGTGCTGAGCAATGGGGTGTGGGTCCTGGAGGGGGGCTTGGCACCCTCAAATTTGGGAGATGGTTTCCGGCACGATGCGGTTGGTGCTCACCCAGCTCCTCGTCCATCCCGGGCAGGTATCGCTCCACCAGCTCCTCCGACTTCCCCAGCACTGCGTCCACCCCCGTGGCCAGCAGCTGGCCCATGCGGGAGCCCACCACGGCGCTGACGCCGGTGGTCAGCGCCGAGCATGTCCTCTCCACGCCGCCCTGCACTGCGCCGCGGGCCAGGCCCACTGCACCGCTCACGGTGGACGACACCAGCTCCCTGGTCCCTGCCACCACCTGGGAGGGGACAGTAGAGGGATGCCTTGTCCCACCACCTCGCCCAGGGCTAGACCCCTCCCAGGGGAGACATTACCCTCTCTGGGGGCTGCTGCAGGATGGGCAGCTTCTCCTCCAGCTTATCCAGCCCCTTACAGGCGTATTCGTTGGCGGTGGAAACTAGAGATGTGAAAATAGATGTTTTTTAATACCCTGCTGTCTTGCAATAGCTCTGCTAGGGCCAGTTTTTGGGCACTCCAAAACCCATGGGGTGCTGTCCCACCACCAGCCCCACTCACTCTGTGGCTCCAGCTTGGTGAGGATGGGCTGGGCCCCGCTGACCGCTGCCGCCGTCAGAGTCTTCACCCCCTTTTCGGCAGTGGCGCAGATGGACTTGACATAGGGGTGGCTCTCCTTGGTGGAGGTGTACGCCGTGGAGACAGCGCCGCAGGCACAGCTCACCACGGCCAGGCTGGCCACCCGGCTTACCACGCTCTGCCAGGGGGCGATGACCGTGAGCCGGGACCCCCAGCGATGCCCGCAGCCCCCCCCGAGCCCTCCTTGCACCCCTACCTTCAGCTCCTGCCAGTCTTCTGCCGGCGCGGTGTTTTTGGCTGACATGGCACCGGCGGCTGCAGGGAAGAGAAAGATCATGAGGTGCCATGGGTAGCTGAGCCCGGCGTGGACCCCCGCAGTGGCTGAACCCCATGGCCACCCCTCACCATGCCGAGGAAAGCAGCACATGTTGGGGCTGAGCCCCCCCAGCACGCCCCTCCGCAGCCCCTACCCCTCCAAGGGCTGAGACCCACCAACTCATGACATGAGTGGGAGGCAGCTGGAGGCTTCCAAACCGCTCGAGGAGGAGTCATGGGGGGACTGGAAGGGGTTTGGGATCAGGGATGAGCTCCTGCCCTGCTGGGAGGCGGTGAGGTTGGGTCCCCCATCCCTGCTTGGGTCCCCCCATCCCCGCTTGGGTCCAGGGAGGGGTTTTGGGTGATTCAGCCGGAAGCTGGGCTGGATTCGACTTTCGCAAGCCTGTGCTGGGGACATGCCACCCACCACCTCGGACAGGGCGGCCCAAGGACCCACTGCAGGGAGCAGAGCAGCCCCCCCTTGCCTCCCTGGCAGCATCTCCGCCCCTTGGGGTGTTCCCCCCGGCTGCTGCACCCTGGGTCCCGTGGGGGACAGGGCAGCATCCTGCCCTGCTGCCCCCCCAGCCAGCCCTGTGCACCCTGGGGGGCAAGTCCTGGGGGGAGCTTCGGGGGGGACCTGCAGGCAGGTCCCTGGGGGGGGCAGGTCCCCTTGGGTCCCTGTGGGTGTCCCTTTGGGTCCCTGGGGGCAGGTGCCTGGGGGAGGTAGGTCCCCTTGGGTTNTTTCCACCCTCCAACTGCCGCCAAGTCCCGCGGACAGTACTCACGGGACTGGGGGGCGCTATGTCGCAACCCCCAGTCGTGATCGCGATCCCCGGTCGCGATCCCCAGCCCCCGCCCAGCGTCGGATTCATAGTTGGCGGCGAGAGCCAATCAGCGAAGGGGAGGGGCGTGCGCCCACCAATTAGAAGGGAGGAGCGGGCTGGGGGGGCGGGCTTTGGGCGGTGCAGCCACGTGAGGGCCCCCCCATGGGGCCGCGGCGGGGCGCGGGGCCCGATGCCGCCCGGGCACACCCGCCACGTCCCGCGCGCCCGGGGACACCTGCGGGGACACCCTGAGCCACCGCCCCACGGCAAGCGTCCCACCCCAGGTGTCCCCTGGCCACGTGTCCCCACGCCAAGTGACCTAACGCCGGGTGTCCCCACGCCAAACATCTCCATACCAAGTGTCCCCTTGACATGTCTCCCCATACCAGGTGTCTCCATGCCAAGCCAAGCATCTCCACACCAAATGTCCCCATGCCAAGCAGAGCCCCACAGGGTCCCAGGCCTCCCCCAGCCCCTGTGGGTGCTCAGGCCAGGGGACAGCAGTGTCACCCAGTGGTGAGCAACACCTGAGGGTGGCAGAGGGTGGTGGGCGATCCCAGGGGGTGGTCCCGTGGGGGAGCAGGCTGGCCTGGCCAGGAACGGGCACAGGCAGGGGACACAGTGTGTATGGGATAGGCACAGCCAGGGGACATGGTGCCTGTCACTGCCTTATGCCTGTGACCTTCACAGGAAAACACACAGGAGAAAGTGTGATGGCTCCAAGTGACGGTGTTTAATGTGCTCTTGTGGGGTGGCGACAGGGACGGGGGACAGCCTGAGCCAGCTGGGATGGGCATCACGGGATGGGGACAAGGGTCATTGGGCTATGGGGACAAGGGCTGGGGACAGCTGCAGCCCTGCTCTCCCTGCCTCAGTTTTCCCAGGAGAGCTCGTGTTGGCTGGGGACAGAGTGGCAGGGTGGGAGGTGACGTGCCTGGGCACCGGGGGTGACACCAAACCCCTCGCTTAGGGGTCTGGCAGGTGCTGCCCGTCCCCCTTGGGCTCACAGCCTGTGTCCCTAGCCCGGCTCACGGCGGCCACCTCCTGTCCCTGGTAGCGCACAGGGCTGGCGCAGAGGGTGTCGCGGGCGGCGGTGAGCTGTGGGGCCGCCCGCTGCAGCAGCGCCAGCAGCGGGCACTCGCAGACCCAGGGGTTGCCCGAGATGTCGAGGTCCAGCACGGGGCCNTGTGGGTGTCCCTTTGGGTCCCTGGGGGCAGGTGCCTGGGGGAGGTAGGTCCCCTTGGGTTGCGGGGAGGGTAAGTCTCTGGGGGGGCAGGTCCCCTTGGGTCCCGAGGGGTGTCCCTTTGGGTCCTGGGGGGCAGGTCCCTGGGCGGATCAGGTCCCGAGGGTCCCGGGGGGTGTATCCCCTTGGGTCCCGGGGGGCAGGTCCCTGGCGGGGGGGGCAGGACCCCTTGGGTCCCTAGGGGTGTCCCCTTCGGTCCCTGGGGGGGCAGTCCCGGGGGCGGGGAGGTCCCCTCGTGGTCCCTGGGTGCTCCGTGGCACCCATCATGGAGGGGGAACAGGCAGGGGACACCCGGGACCGCCCCCGCTTTCCTGAAGCCGCAGGGGTCTCGGCAGCCCGGGCGGCCTCTGCCCCCTGCCAGCCCTCGGAGCCCCCCCGTGCCCTGCGGGGCCAGATCCGGGACCCCCGGGATCCCCCGCCCTCCCCCNCACCTGAGGGTGGCAGAGGGTGGTGGGCGATCCCAGGGGGTGGTCCCGTGGGGGAGCAGGCTGGCCTGGCCAGGAACGGGCACAGGCAGGGGACACAGTGTGTATGGGATAGGCACAGCCAGGGGACATGGTGCCTGTCACTGCCTTATGCCTGTGACCTTCACAGGAAAACACACAGGAGAAAGTGTGATGGCTCCAAGTGACGGTGTTTAATGTGCTCTTGTGGGGTGGCGACAGGGACGGGGGACAGCCTGAGCCAGCTGGGATGGGCATCACGGGATGGGGACAAGGGTCATTGGGCTATGGGGACAAGGGCTGGGGACAGCTGCAGCCCTGCTCTCCCTGCCTCAGTTTTCCCAGGAGAGCTCGTGTTGGCTGGGGACAGAGTGGCAGGGTGGGAGGTGACGTGCCTGGGCACCGGGGGTGACACCAAACCCCTCGCTTAGGGGTCTGGCAGGTGCTGCCCGTCCCCCTTGGGCTCACAGCCTGTGTCCCTAGCCCGGCTCACGGCGGCCACCTCCTGTCCCTGGTAGCGCACAGGGCTGGCGCAGAGGGTGTCGCGGGCGGCGGTGAGCTGTGGGGCCGCCCGCTGCAGCAGCGCCAGCAGCGGGCACTCGCAGACCCAGGGGTTGCCCGAGATGTCGAGGTCCAGCACGGGGCCGGGGGGCCGGGGGGGCAGCTCCAGCACCCGCAGCCGGTTACGCGCCAGGTCGAGGACATGGAGATGGTGCAGGGGGACGAAGATGCCGGCGGGCAGCGCCCGCAGCTCGTTATCTTGGAGGAAGAGGAGGCGCAGGGCGGGTGCGGGCGTGAAGGCAGCGGGCGGCAACGTGCCCAGCCGGTTCCCCTCCAGGTCGAGCCGTTCCAGTGCCCGCAGCCCGGCCAGTGCGCCCGGCGCCAGGGATGCCAGGCGGTTGTGGGACAGATCCAGGCTACGTAGGGAACGCAGCGGGCGGAAAACCTCTGGTGGCACCTCCACCAACGCGTTGGCAGCCAGGTTGAGCCAGCACAGGCGGAGAAGGTGCCGGAACCAGGCGGGCTGCAGCACCCGCAGCCGGTTTCCCTGCAGCACCAAGTGCCGGAGGTGGCTGGTGCCAGTGAAGATGCCAGTGGGGAGGTCAGCCAGGAGGTTGTCTGTCAGGTCGAGGACACGCAGGGTGGGTACGGGGCGCAGGAGGGTTTCGGGGAGGGTGGTGAGGTGGTTGGAGGAGAGGTGGAGCTCCTGCAGCCGGGGCAGCCCGGCCAGGGCAGAGGGGAGGAGGGTGGCCAGCACTGTGAACTCTACCGAGATGGCCAGGGTGGTGGGGGGCAGCCCGGAGGGGAAGGTGGTCAGGGTGGGCTCCATGCAGATGAAACGGGTGGCGTTGGGTTGGGGGGAGCACGGCGCGACGGGGCCAAGCGGCAGCACCAGCAGCAGCAGCGGTGGCAGGATCCGGCTCGGTGACATCATGGTGCTGGCCTGTGGGCAGGCGGCCATCGTCACTCGAGGGTTGTGCAAGCCCTGCTGCTGCCATCTCTCCACCCCAGGGTGAGCAGGCCATGGCTGCAGGCAGGGACATGCCCCGACCCCCGCGTCTCCCCTCCCTGACCCCCCAGCGAACCCCCCAGCCCTGCCCTCACCTTCCCAACCGGCCAGCGAGGCTCCTCAGGGACGTCTCCTCGGTGGCTGTCACCCCGGGAGGGGGTTGGTGGCTTGGTTTCACGTGCTGGTTGGGAAATCACCGCCTTCGCTGCCAGCTCACAGGGTGCCGGCATCTGGGCCAGGGTAAGGGTGCTGGCGTTCCTGCGTCCCCATTGTGCTCTGCGGCTCTTGGGGTACACGGCATTGACACCCCCCTTCCACCCTCGCCCCTCTCAGGGACACAGGGGACCTCAGCACCCACTGTGCTGTACATCTGCATGGCTCCTGGGGAAACTGAGGCACAGCACATCATGGGTGCTGGGGAGTGGTGGGACCCTGTGTCACACCCACTGCCTCGTGGCAAAGCCCCGCGAGTGGCTCCGTGCCACGATGAGCTGTGGCCAGCAACTGCTGCAGGCTGAGCATGGAGGAACTCGTTGCATGGGAGAGGGGCTGGGAGTGGGTGGGTGGGGGTGCTGGTGGAAGGGTGCCTGGTGCAGGGAAGCATGGGGTGTGGGTGCCTGGGGAAGGGGTGAACACAGGTGGGTGCATGGAGTGGGGGTGTGAGCATGGGTGGGTGCACGGGGGGGGCTGTGCATGCACTGGGACTTTGCACACCGGGACTCCGGTGTCTCCCCCCAACCCCGTGTCCCCCCATCACCCGCTGCCAGCACCCCCGTGCCCAGCACCCTGAGGTCGGGAGGGCCTGGGGGGGGCTAATAAGGTGCCGAGGCAGCGGCGGGGGAGTTGCCTCCCGTAAACGGGTGTTTATTGGGGCCACGGGGTATAGACCACGGGCGGCCGCATGCATGGCCGCGGGGTCGGGGGGCACCCGCTGCCCCCTACCCTATTTACAGCCTGCCACTCCCCCAGGGACCCGCCATCCCAGGGCTGGGCAGGGGTGGCACCGAAAGGGCACCCTTTGCCAGCAGAGAGTGGGTTCGGTGGGGACACCCCCAGCCCCAGCAGTGCTCCCACACCCTGGCTGTGCTTTCCAGGAGTGGGGTGCTGGGTGGGGGATGGACGAGCCCCCCACCCCCTCCAAGCTGGCACTGGGCAGGGGTTGACCCCAGGCTAGGGGGTGTGAGTGTGCCCTGTCCCCAGATAACACACACATTTGGGGGCCCCCCACTCCCCTGCACCCCAATTGTTCACCTTGTCCCATCACCGCAACCAACGCACTCTGGTGGCACCCCCTGGCTGGGTGTCCCCAGGGTGCTGGCAGCACCCACAAGCCCCATCTTGGGTGCTTGGACATGGCCGGTGGGTCCAAGGGGCTGCGGGGTGGGGGGCACAGCCCTGCTCTGCCTCAGCTGTGGCTGTGTATCCATCCTGCTGCCTCCCAGGGATCCCCCTCCCAGGGTGCTGTGGTCCCTGGGTCCAACCTGGGGAGGGGACGGGATGGATGGACCCCTCCCGGGGGACCTGGGCAAAGCAGCCGGAGCATGGGGCACTGCCCCATGCCAACCGGGGACACCCCAAAAACCCATCCGGGGGCAGCCAGGGGGTGCCTGTCCCCCCCGCCACCCATGCAGCATCTCACCTCATGCCCGCAGCTCCTGCCCGGACACCCCTCCCTGTCCCCAGGGATCCGGGGGACCCCATTGGTGCCCTGGGGGGACACACACACATGGTGGGACCCTATTTTCCCGAGGGAGTCCGCTCCACGCTGTAGCGCAGGAGGTGGTGCAGGTCCGTCAGTGCCCGCGGGGGCCCGGTGCCAGGTGCCCGGGGTGCCACGCCGTGTCGCCCATAACCACCCGCTGGCACCTCGCCACTGTTGAACGTGTGGTTCCTCTTGAGGTGGGCACCAGGGCGGCCTGTGCCATTGTTGGCGTTGAAGTTCAGCTGCTCGGGGTGCCAGGGTGGCCCCTCGGTAAAGTCTCCCCCCTCCCCGCCAGGTGCCGAAACCACCCGTCGGCGATCGGGGCTGGGGTGCGGCGTGCCGGCGAAGTCACCATAGGAGCTGCGGGGTGGACGGCGGGTGCCGGCGGGTGGGTGCTGCCGGGTGCAGGGACCCTCCTGGGGGTCCCGACCCCAATGCCCGTCACCCGAGGAGTCGCTGAGTTCGTCCTCCAGCTCCTGGTCCACCAGGATGGCGTGGCAGGAGAGGGGGATGCTGCGAGCCGGGCGGCTGGAGCCAGCGTGCAACCGATTGGTACCGGTGGCAGTAGTGCTGGATCCACCGGGGTCCCGCAAAGCGGCGTTGATGATGTTATGACTCTGCTCCCAGGTGCAGTTTTGGAGGGTGCCGGGACAGCGTTTCTGCTGCAACGGGGTCTGCTCCGGCGTGGGCAGGACCCCCGAGTCCAGGTCGTGTTGGGTGACCTTCCCCAATTCCTTGGGCCAACCGTTGGGCATGAGCGGGGCCAGCAAGGCGCCTGGTTGCCCGCCGCGCACCCGCCGCTCGCCCAGCCGGCTGACGCTCACCACCGACTCGCTGTGTGCCAGGATGGTCTCCTTGTCCTTGCGGCGCGCCAGCTCCTTGCGGTCCCGGTGGCCGATGAACCAGCAGACGCTGAAGCCGGAGATGACGGCACCAATGACGAAGGCGGCTACAGAGGAGATCACCAACAGGTTCACTGATACTAGCCCGTCCGGCTCATCCATGAAACTCTCTGTCACCAGCCCTGGGTGATGGCAGGGGGGGGGGCATGTCAGGGGATGGCTGCGGTGGGGACCTGGCGGTGCCACCGCCATGTCCCCGAGCCCCGTCCCTACCCTGTACTCACCCTCGCACTCGCCCAGGTGGGATGTGCTGCCGCCGGCGATGTCCTGCTCGAAGGCCACCCTAGGGGGGTTACAAATTGTGGGGGGGTCAGCCAGTCCCAAATAGCCTGGCAGAGGGCTCCCAGCTTGCTTCAGCAAGCGATGAGTTTGCTGGATCTCAGCGGTAAGGGGGTTGCAGGAGCCGATGCTCTCTGGGGAGTCCCTGAGACCACGCTGTCCCCTCGCTCTGTGTCCCCCAGCGTCCCCCCCCCGGGCCTGGCAGCATTACCTGGGGCTGGGCTCCAGGAAGATGCAGGAGCCCTCAGGTGTCCAGCCGCAGTAGGGATCTTGGCTCCCGAGACAGTTCCTGGCAGGGAGCAGAGATGTCAGGATCAGCCTTGACATGGAGGGGACAACCCCTCAGCCCCACGAGGCCCGGCACCACACCGTGCCTCAGTTTCCCCTGGCTGTGCTCCCAGCCATGCTGAGCCCTTCCCAGCTGGATCGTGGCGCAGGGTAAATTCCTGGGATGTGGAGGTAACCCCTCTCTGCTCCTCGCATGCCCCCTCCAGCCAGCCCTGCCCACCCCGGGGGGCAGCTGAGACCAGCACACTCACTTCATGCAGCCTGAGTGCTGCTGGCAGCGAGCCACGGGCACCCTGGCCACGCATGGGGGGAAGGCCAGCAGCAGGGACCCCGCTGCCTTGTCCAGCTCCAGCCCCAGGAGCCGTCGCTCGTCCTCCGTGTCCCGGCCACACCTGGGGATGGGGCAGAGGTCAGTGTGGCCCCGGCCCTGGTCCCCGCCTGCCCACCATGGAGCTGGCCCCAGCACAGGCTGGTCTAGAGGAGGGCATCTCACCCATTCTCCCCTCTCCATTCACCCACCCACTCCTCTGACCCACCCACCCAACCCCTGCATCCCTCTGACCCATCCCCTCCAANCCGGGGTGGTAGGTCTCAAACTCCTCCAGGAAGACACTCTGGCTGCCGGGAGCAGTGGGTGTGGGGCTGGTGCTGGCGTTGGGCTGGATGAGGAACTTGAGGATGGTGCCCGTGCTAGAGCCCAGGAAGACCACGGTGTGGTTGCCCCACGGCCCCGCTGCATTGTCCACCACGATCTTGTGGAGCTGGTACCTGCGTGGTATGACTGGAGTGGGCGTTGGGGTGTGTGGGAGCTCGCGTGGCCCCAGGGAGGGGGAAACTGAGGCAACGTGGAGGGGGCTGGGACCCCCCTGTGGGGATGAACAGGCTGCGGCTGGCCCAGAGCAGGGAATCCCCAGAGAGCGCAAGGGGCTGTGAAGATCCCGAATGGAAACTAGTCCAGATCCTGGCCAGCACCCAGCCCAGGTCCCACCCAGGAACCAGCCAGACCCATCCCAGATCCCCCCCACAACTCATCCCAGATCCTACTCAGGATCCTGCCCACACCCAGCCTGGATTCCACCTGGATCCCAGTTGGGACCCAGCCCAGATCCCCTACAAGGAACCAGCCCAGATCCCCCCAGTCCCTCTGCAGGATCCCAGCTGGTCCCCAGCCCCACGTCCCCATACCCAGTCTCGTGTCCCCGTCCCTAGCCCTGCATCCTTGTCCCCAGCTTTGTGTCCCTACCTAGCCTCATGTCCCCATCCCAGCCTCGTGTCCCTGTCCCCAGCCTTCTGTCCCTGTCCCCAGCCCCGTGTCCCTGTCCCCAGNCCCTCTGACCCATCCCCTCCAACCATCCATCCATCTGGCCCATCCGTCCATCCCCAACCACCTCATTCATCCTCCCCTGTCACCTTACAACCACCAATCAATCCCTCCCTAAATATCTCATCCATCTACCCACGCCCGTCACCCACTCATCCAACCATCCCTCATCCATCCAACTTTCCNGGCTGCGGCTGGCCCAGAGCAGGGAATCCCCAGAGAGCGCAAGGGGCTGTGAAGATCCCGAATGGAAACTAGTCCAGATCCTGGCCAGCACCCAGCCCAGGTCCCACCCAGGAACCAGCCAGACCCATCCCAGATCCCCCCCACAACTCATCCCAGATCCTACTCAGGATCCTGCCCACACCCAGCCTGGATTCCACCTGGATCCCAGTTGGGACCCAGCCCAGATCCCCTACAAGGAACCAGCCCAGATCCCCCCAGTCCCTCTGCAGGATCCCAGCTGGTCCCCAGCCCCACGTCCCCATACCCAGTCTCGTGTCCCCGTCCCTAGCCCTGCATCCTTGTCCCCAGCTTTGTGTCCCTACCTAGCCTCATGTCCCCATCCCAGCCTCGTGTCCCTGTCCCCAGCCTTCTGTCCCTGTCCCCAGCCCCGTGTCCCTGTCCCCAGCCCCACATGCCTATCTGCAGACTTGTGTCCCTGTCCCCAGCTTCATATCCCCAGCCCCACGTCCCCAGCCCCAGCCTTATGTCTCTGTTCCCAGCCCTGTGTCCCCATCCCCATCCTCGTGTCCCCAGCCCCGTGTCCCCATCCCCAGCCTCATGTCCCCGTC
>VZTQ01006064.1:30338-47882 GCA_013400755.1 Pelecanoides urinatrix
CCATCCTCGGCCCCATGTCCTCAGTCCCAGCCTGGTGTCCCCCACCCCAGCCCCGTGTCCCCAGCCCTAGCCTTGTGTCCCCATTGCCAGCCCCGTGTCCCCAGCCCCAGCCCCATGCGTGCCCTGGCTGCCCTGCCGGCGGGAGGCTATGGCCTGAGAGCGCCGCTTGATTAATTCCCCATCAAGCAGCAATTAAGGCAGATTTAATTAGGCTGAGACAATCTCAACTGCAAAGTTTATGAGATTTATCAGGTCTCCTGGCGCTCTCCTGGCGCTGGCACACTCGTGCGAGGGCAGTGTGAGAGGCTCCGGCCAGCACCCACCAGCACCCACCAGCACTCACCGGGCCCCCCAACCCCTCCCTGGGCTGGATCCTGCCCTGGGCGCTCACCGGCTCATGGTGCGGAGGATCCAGGGTGCGTTGCCCAGGGACGGCACCGCGTCATCCATCAGTGGGTGTGTCTTGACGAAGTTGAGGATCTCGTCGGGGAAAGTGCTGGAGGAGTTGTAGCGCATCCCCGGGGACGCACAGCACCCGGGCCTGCGGCCGCTGCATGGCTCAGTGTCCCCACGGCCACGCTGGCCTTGTCCCCAGCCCTGCTTGTCCCCAGCCCTGCCACTACCAGCCCTGCCTGTCCCCAGCCCTATCCCCAGCCCAGCTCGTACTAGCTGTGGCTGTCACCATTCCTGTCCCCACCCCGTCCCCATGCCTGCTGGTACTGGCCCTGGCTGTCCTCAGCCCTGTCCCCATCCCAATTCCCGTCCCCATCCCCTCTACCTTTCCTGCTGGTATCAGCCCTGACTGCCCCTGTCCCCATCCCTGTCCCTTTCCCCATCCCTGTCCCTACCACTCTCCCTGCAGGTACCAGCCCTGATCATTCCTGTCACTTTCCCTGTCACTGTCCCCGTCCCAATCCCCATGCTCCTTCCTGCGGGTACCAGACTGGCTGTCCCCATCCCTGTCCCCAGCCCTGCTGGTACTGGCCCTGGCTGTCACCATTCCTGTCCCCATTCCCTCTACCCTTCCTCCTGGTGTCAGTCCTGACTGTCCCTGTCCCCATCCCTGTCCCCTTCCCCATCCCCACCACTGTCCCTGCTAGTACCAGCCCTTGTCAACCCTGTCCCTGTCCCCATCCTTGTCCCAGTCATCATCCCCGTCCCCATCCCCACCACCCTCCCTGCAGGTACCAGCCCTGATCACTCCTGTCCTCATCCTTGTCCCCATCCCTGATCTTATGCCCATTCCCATCACTCTACCTGCAGGTACCAGCACAGGCTGTCCCTGTCCCCATCCCTGTCCCTGTCCCCATCATCACCCGTGTCCCTACCACCCTCCCTGCAGGTACCAGCCCTGATCATTCCTGTCCCCATCCCTGATCCTATGCCCACTCCCATTGCTCTCCCTGCAGGTACCGGCCCTGGCTGTCCCTGTCCCAATCCCTGTCCCCATTCCAATCCCCATGCCCCTTCCTGCCGGTCCCAGCCTGGATGTCCCCATCCCTGTCCTTGTGGTGTGTCACTCACCGGGGCTTTGGCACCATGTCCTCGGGCACAGGTGTCCAGATGGATTCGGGCGATTTCTGCTCCCGGAAACGTCCCTCGAAGACAGCGGCAACTTGGGTCATGTCAAAGGCACAGACGGCCGAGCCAGGGATGCTGAGGAGACATGGGCACGGGGTGAACACCTCAACCCATCCTCCATGTCCCCCATGTCCCCTATGGGCACTGCAGCACATGGAAGGGTCCCAGCCCTGTCCTGGGGTGTCTCAGCGGGGGCACAAGAGGGTCCGACCTGTTGGCAGGTGTGGAGAAGATGGCCAGCACCACGGGGCGCCCATCCAGCTCCAAGATGTCTGTCACGGCTTGGATGACGTTGAAGTAGAAGTGCGAGTCGCCTGGCACGGAGCAGTTGAGCCGGGCCTTGAGGAAGGAGGTCCACTGCTTCTCCAGCACCCGCTGCGAGCCCCCCATGTCATTCTTGCACACCCGGGCCACCCGGGACACCACCACCTACAGGATGGACACCCATCACCATCTGGTACCCAACCCCAATGACTGTCTCCTTGTCCCTGTCCCCACCCTGGGTATTCTGGGCCACCGTGGGGATGTCTCCCACCTTCTCCAGATAGTTGAACTCCATGGCAATCTCTCGGAAGAAGAAGTAGACGTGGCTCCTCCATTCCACAGCATGCACAAAGTAGGGCTCTGCAGAGACAGTGGCAGGGTCAGGCATGTCCCAGGATGGTGTCAAAGGGGACGGGGACCAGTGCTGTGTGGCACATGGTGGGTACCACGCCACGGCAGGCACCTTTGAACCATTTGGAGTCGTGTTTGACAGTGCGGAGGGTTGGGCTATCCCCCAGGCTGCGGTAGATGACGGCATCGATGGCCAGGAAGTCTGTCACCGTGGCAGTGAAGAGCATCCCCGCTGCATGGGAGAGGGGCATCAGCCAGGCGTGGAGCGGGGGACGACGGGCAGAGCACCCGGTGTGGCACCGGCGGTGCCAGCACTGACCTGTGAAGAGGGCCACGTTGGCGTGCTTGGGGTCGTAGGGACACCGGGCCATGCCGCTGATGTTGTCCCCGATGGGCTCCAGCGTATCCATCTATAGCGGGTGAGATGGGCGTGAGCAGTGCCACGCGGGTCCGGGCTGCCTTGGCGGTGCAAGCAGGAGCACCCACTACCCACGGAGCCGGCCACCCGAACACAGAGAGGGTGACACGTGGGGTCCCATGTGTCCCCATCCCGGCAGAGGGTGGGTGACTCACGCTGTAGTTGGCGCAGACGGGGTTGAAGGCGTTGGTGCCACAGACGAAGAGCAGGCTCTCGTTCCGCACCAGCAGCACCTTGATGAAGTTACGGCACTCTGCCTGCACCGGCGAGAGGGGACTGTCACCCTTCAGCACCTTCTCCCCCCCAGCCCACCGTGGGTGCTCCCACCCAGGCTCCCATCGCTGCTAGGGTCTGGCTTGGGGGGGTGTTTTCACCCCAAAATAGCATTTATGGGACCTGGAAATTGGATTGCTGGGCTGTGCCTGCTCTGCTCCATGGGCCCGAAATAATTAATTACAAACCCAATTATCTAAGTGGCTGATAAATGATGGAGACACAACTGCTGGCAGGGAGCGGGGAGGCGGAGGGTGACACCGGGCGGGGGGGCGGGGTGGCTTTGTCCATGTGACACAGGGTGCAGAGGATGCTCAGTCCCCACCGAGGAAGGGGTCTCATGGGGTGCAGACCCCCTCACCCCTACCTCGTGTTTCCCCTTCATCCGGCAGATGCTGATGTCATGCTGGTTTGAGCGCCATGTCACCTTCTGGAGTGGGGGAGAAAACCCAGTGTGGGGCTGGGGTGAAGCTGGCAGCCCCCCCACCCCGGCACCCCCCCAGCACCCGGGGGCTCAGCACTCACCCGGTGGTAGCGCATCTCACCGGCACTGGTGGGCTCCAGGCTCACACGGTAGACATTGTCCCTGGGGAGGGGGACACGGGTGTCACCACCCTGCAGGGCTCCCAGCTGCGATGCTGGGGGCACCCCAGGGATGTGCACCTCAGCGAGGCATGTTGGTGGGGGTGCGGGATCCTCTGCCACTTCCCCGGGGAGATGTGGGGTGCTGGTGTGGGTGATGAGCCCTACCAGAGCTCCCACAGGGTGCCCCATGGCAGATTTTGGGGTGCCCCAGGACAGGTAGTGAGGTTCCTCCCCAGCAAAGGCGGTTGGGGTGTGGTGTCAGGTGCCCACCCCCATCAGGTGGTGGCTTTGGGGTGCCGCAGTTCCGACCTGTCCCCGATGAAGAGGGTCCGGTTGACCTTGAGGATGCGCTGGATGTTGAGGCGCTGGGTCCCTCCACCCTCAGGGCCAGTTGGGCGGCTGGTCCCGTGGCCCACAAAGACGGCGTAGTGCTTCACGTCTAGGGGGACACGCAGGGGGGGTCACATGCTGCCGGGGCACCCCCACCCATCCAGGTTCCCCCAGCCAGCCAGGGCGACCACCCTCACCCAGCCCTGCCCATGGTTGCCCCCCTTCTTGCCTTCACTCCAAAACCCGCTTCCCATGGGTGTCCGCCTCCTGCCTTCACCCCGAAGCACCCCAAAACTCCTGCCCATGGGTGCTCCGCTCCCGCCTTCACCCCAAAACACCCCAAAACCCCATCCCCTCTCTGTGTCGAGCCATGTCTCCCTCTTGCACACTGATGCAGCACCCTGATCCCCACCCTGCACCCCTGGGGACCCCTTGGGTGGGCACTCACAGTCCTCAGGGGCCACGGCGATGGGGCCGGGCTCCTCGGGGAAGGTACCACGGGCTGTCCTCTCCGCCGCGAGCAGGAGCAGCAGGACGAGGGGGACGCGGGGGGGTGGCCCCATGGTGTCCCCTGGCATGGGTGGGCACCCACCACACCTGTGGGCACGGGGAGAGGTGGGAGGGGGGTAGCACCCACCCGGCTGCCTGGGTTCCCTCCCCATTGCGTGCTGCTGACCCCCCCACCCCGTAGCACCTGCACCCTAAACCCGTCACCGGTGCCAGGGTCCAGGGGGATCTTGGGGGGCGGGGGGGGGCGGTTTAAGGCGCCGGCGTTGGGCCAGTGCCAGCGGCGAGGGGCCGGCACAGGATGCAGCTGGGATCAGTGATAGGGAAGCGAGTCCTTCCCCGGCTGAAGAATTTCAAATATGCTGGGAAAAGCGGCCCCCGCGCCCCCGCCAAGCCACCCCCCGCGCCTGCGCGGCTCTGCACTGGGGCTACTGGGCTCAAATTGGGGTTTTACTGGTGGCTCACCAACAACAACCCATGGGGGAACTAAGCCAGTGCATGGTGGCATGGCAGGGTTGGGGACATAGGGACATGGGGGAAGCCAGTGAGACTCTTCCGCCATCCAAAATGCCATCGGGATGGCTCAGAAAATTCCTGGGGACACATTGGAGCATCACGTGCCATGGCACCCCCGCCACCGGACAGCCCCAATGCCACCGCCACCATCACTGTCCTGCCACCCGTCCCCGTGGGGCAGCAGGGATGGGGTAGGGGTGGGTAATTAGCAGCCAGGCAGAGATTTAATTGATTATCAATTCTGTGAGAGCGGGAAGCGGGTTCGATCAAACCGTCGCCCTCCTGCTGCCGCGTCCCCTGCGGGGAGCTGGGGGCGGGGGGTGTGACATTGTGCGGGGCTGGGGGTCACGGTGCCTGGATGCCAGGCGGTGCCAGCAGGAAGACTCGACCTCATCCCCTCTGCAGTGTCACCAGCCCCGGGTGAGAGCTGGCACTGTCCCCATCCCAGTCCCCTCTGCAATGTCACAGCTTCTGGGGACATCTGACCCTGACCCCACTGTTTCACAGCCCCCAGGTAGAACCTGACTCCAGTGGGACCTGACGCTGGTGTCACACCCCCTGGGGACAACTGACCTTGTCCACACGGTGTCATGGACCACAGGGACACCTGACCCAGTCCCCATGGTGTCATGGACGCCAGGGACGCTCAACCCCACCTCCAGGGTGTCATGGACCCCAGGGACACCCAAACCAGTCCCCACAGCATCACAGCCCCTGGGGACAACTGACCCCATTCCCACAGTGTCACAGCCCCAGGGACACCCAACTCTGTCCCCATGGTGTCATGGACCCCAGGGACATCCAACAATGTCCCCACAGTGTCACAGCTCCTGGGGACAACTGACCCCATCTCCACAGTGTCACAGTCCCCAAGGACAACTGACTCCATCCCTATGGTATCATGGACCCCAGGGACACCCGACCCAGTCCCCATGGTGTCATGGACCCCAGGAACAACTGCCCCCATCTCCACGGCATCATGGACCCAAAGGACACCCAACCCTGTCCCCACGGTGTCACAGCCCCTGGCTCCCCCAACTCTCCCTGGGTCCCCCAGTGAGCCAGACACAGATGGACTCACCTCCCCAGGGCTGGGATACCCGGTCACGGAATGGAGCCGTGCTTCAGTTTCCCCACCTGCCCAAGGATCAAACGGCACCGTCCCTTATTAAAGTTTTTTAGATATTTCTATTAAAAAGAACTGACGGGTGCCTGCAAGAGCAAACCATGCCTCACAGTCCGGCATTGCTGAACCAGCGGTGGTGGCATGCTATAGATGACAAACTGGCCGGGATGGGTCCCATCCCCTGGGTGCCAGCTTGGAAATTCCTATTTTTTAATCTGTTTTTTGTGCCTGGGCTGTTTTATAAAAGCCATTAACAATTTAATTGCTGTGATTAAAATCTCAGAGGCTTTTACCACCTGAGCTGAATGAGGGGCATCCCCCAACACCCCCCTGCCCAGGGGCTGTTGGGGGTTCCAAGCCCAGCCTCGTTACCCAAACAAGCCATCCCATTTGGGTAACAATGTCCCTGTGCCGTAACTCCCCCCCTCAAGCCGGGTGACACCAGCAATATCCAAAAATCACCAAATTTAAGCATCCCCGTGGGGTCCCCAGAGGGAGGGGGGGACCCCAAAAAGCAGCCCAAGGGAAGGGCTCAGCATATATCGGCCACCTGAGAATCCACCCATGCTAGGTAGGATTTGGGATGCGGGGAGGTTTGTGTCACTGCCCTGGTGCCAGTAACCCCAAGCGGGGGGTCCGGTGTCACCGACCCCCCAGGCTGTGTGGTGGCAGCGAGCGGGTGTGGGGTAATCGGAGCCTCTGGTGACATAAATGCCTGCGATTGTACGGGCAAAGAAAAGGCAGTGCAGCCAGCGCGGCGGAGGGGGCCGGCAGGGAGAAGGGCATGGCAGGGGGACGGGTGACAAACAGGGACCCATTCACGGCAGTGGTGGAGAGGGGACAGTCACCGTGCTGGTCCCCAACATGGCTGTGGGGAAACTGAGGCAGCAAGTGGGGACAGGGCGGCTGTGCCGGGGATGTGGTGGGTGGTCCGGGGGGCAGGATGGGGGGGTCTCCAGCCCAGATGTCTCCGACACCGAGCAGCTGAACAGCCTCAGCCACGTCCCTTGTCCTTGTCCCTGCCGGAGCCCCCTGCTCCGTGCCTCAGTTTCCCCATTTGAAAGCACACTGAGCCCTCACCCTCTGCATGCAAAGCTTGGTGGCGGGGGAGGGCAGCCACTCACCCTGTCTTTCCCCTCCTCCATGCAGCATCTCCCCCACCCCTCGACACAGGGGTGATGGGGAGGAAGTGGGGGGTAGCCCCCCATTTTTGCCCCTCCATGCCATAATTTCCAGGGGCTGATAAAGGGAAGCTGCAGTGATCCCCAAGTGCAGTGGGGTCCATGTGACCCCAAAGAGGTGGCTGCCAGCCCCCCCCACCCCCGCCTGCCGGGGAAGGGGTATGCTTCTCCCCATTCCCCTCCTGGGGATGGGAGCCCTTCCCCGTGGGGTCTGGGCATGGCTCCTGCCTCCCCCCCTCCCAGCACCCCACTCTGCCCACCTGAGCTCCGCCAGCCGCCTTCACTGCTGGCCCTATGGCACGGCCACCGCTGTCCCCACTGCTCCGAGGGGGGGTCCCAGACGCCTGAGTCCCATAGCTGGTGGTAGGTCTCGTCCCCCCGCCAGGACGCCCCGATGGCGCTGGGGGCTCCAGCCTCCCAAAAGCGGCTCAGCTGTCACGTAACCCCCCCCTCCAGGGACCCCAGGGGAAGGGGGCCCGCGCCCCCCACCCGTGCCAGGTGGGAAGGTAGGGCTGATGTCACCGTAACCGGAGCCACCCCCCCACCCCCCCCCAGCAGCTGTCACCGCAGCCAGGGACCCGGGGTGGGGGGGTTACCCATGGGACACCCCGAATGGCACTGCGACATCCCCACCCAAAGCATCACGGGAAAACACCGGCATGAGCCCACCCGGTGACACCCCAGTGAGACACCCCCCTGCTGCCAAGCCATGGTGGGGACCGGCGGTGGCCCCCCCTCATCCTCACCGGCCATCGCCGCACCCGGAGCTGATCCCGGCTTGGCTCATTCCCATGGGATCCCAGATTCCATCCGCGCTGGCTCAGCCTCAGAACACGAACCATTAGAAAGGCACCGGGAAAGCGGGGGGGACTGGGATATGTGGGGGGATGACACTGGGAAAATGGAGGGGACACCAGCCCTGAAATCCTTTAAAATACAACTTTTTTAGGGAATAACAGCGGCAGCCGCCAGCATGACCAGACACCAGCCCCTAATTAATCAGGGTTCATTAGGAGGCATCTGACAAGGGGTGCGTTATTCAAACCCCCACCCCGTACTGGGGGGGTCATGGTGTTATCTCAATATCTAAACCCCTTCCCTTTTCACAGGGATTTTATTTGCTGTTTGGGGTAATTTTCTTTAGAAAGTACCTAGTGCCAATTAGATATGCTAACAAGGCCCTTAGAAGCAGCATTAAGGAAAATGCCACCCCACCCATGAGCCCCCTGAAATGTGGCACCCAGTCCCCAGAGCATCCCTTGCTCGATGGGGTCACATGTGGGGACACCCCCCATTGCCATAAAGGGGGTTTGGGGGTCACCAGCAGTAGCCCCTCCCCTCCGAAATGGCTGTAGGGACCCCCCCCATCCCCAAACCAGCTGCTGCTGCCACCAGGGCTGGGGGACTCAGCCCCCCACCCTGGGTTTCCGTTCTGGGGACGGTTCAGATGGCAGAGCCAGGAAGCAGCTGTCCCCATGGCGAGGACGGAGCAAATGTCACCCCGGCCACCTGGCACCACGGGCTGGCCTTGGCCCCCGCCATGGGTGTCTCCCCCCCTTCAACACAGCGCCTCCCGGGGTGGGGGGGCTGCAGGCAGTTTGCACCCCCAGAACCGGGGACTGCCAAGAGGATGGAGGGGACCCCAGCATTGGTGGGGTCCCCATGCAGGTGACAGGGATGGGGGCCCACTGGCGTGGTGGCAGAGGGGGGGACACACAGCACCCACTATTTACCTTGGCGCTTCCGCAGCCCTGCCGGCGGCTCAAATGTCCCCCTGGGCCTCCCGCTCTGGTTACCGGCTCCACTTACAGCTGCCGTTTATAGCCCCCGTCCCTGCCCCGTCCCCATCACCCACAACCCCCCCCTGGGTGGGGACCCAGGGGTCCGGGCCCCCCAGGACATCCCCAGGCACCAGGGGGGTCCAACCCCCCAACACGGGCTCTGGGGATGGTGGAGACCCCGTCGTCACTTTGGGTGGCTTTGTCCCCACACCCATCACCCACCGCGGGTGCCCAGGGGTGACACGAGCCACTGGGTGCTGTCAGCGCCTTCGATACCCACCGGGTGACACCCATGGGTGCTGGGTGCCCCCCACACGTCCCTTCCACCATGCCAGGGCAGTGCTGGTGGCCGGCCAAAGCTGCATGGTAATTTGCATATTAAATACATACTCATCTGCATTTTAAGGATGGTTTCCTATCGAGGAGGCATCACATGCCAAAATAAACCCCATGGAGGGGACAGTGGGGTGCTGTCCCCCCCCAATTCACGGCCCTTGTCCCCTGTCCCCCCAAGGCACTTGTCCCTACAGGCACACATCCCCCCATGTCCCTCCTGTCCCCCCCAAGACTGTCACCCCCCTTGTCCCCTAGGGCACTCATTCCCTTGTCCCCAAAAACACTCATCCCTCCTTGTCCCCAAAGGGCTATATCTCCCCCATGTCGCTCCAAGAGAGCCATCCCTCTTGTCCTCCTTGTCCCCAGAGTCACACATCGCCCCTTGTCCCCAAAGGCACCCTCCTTGTCCTCCCCGTCTCCTGTGCCACCCCAGGGGGTCTGCACCCTCACCGGGTCCCCTTGGGCTGCCAAGTCTCACCCCAGCACCCCACTTTGGCACCCACATGGCCCCAGGGCCACCCCGGTTGTGGGCGGCTGCAGACAGGTCCCACCGGCAGAAGCAGGTCCGGCCATTCTGAGTCACTGCTTCCAGCCTTGTGCCTCAGTTTCCCCTCGGTATGGGAAGGGCGAACCCCCTGCTCCCGCTCCGAGCCTGGCCACTGCTCCTGGGAGTCCCCACCCAAAGCCCTGCGAGTCCCCTGGACCACACCTCCTCTGTGCACCCCACAGTGCCCCGTCCCGGGGAGCTCATGTCCCCAGGGAGCCACATCCCCATGGAGCCCGTGTCCCCAGGATGCCTCATCCCCAAGCAACCCTGTCCCCAGGGTGCTCCATGCCCAAGATGCCCCATCCCCAGGGATCCCTGTCCTCAGGGTGCCCCCATCCCCATGGAGCCCATGTCCCCAGGCTCTCCCACACGCAAGGAGCCCTGTCCCCAGGTGGCCCCAGCCCCAGGGATCCCTGTCCCCAGGGAGTCCCAGCCCCAAGCGGGCAGAGGGACACACAGCTCCTGGTTCAATCCCACCAGCCAACAGGCAAACACAGCTTCACATGGGAGACCCTACAATAACAAACCAGCGCGCACAAACTCCACTCCAGCTGGAGACCCTACAATAACAAACTGCTTTGTTTACACCCAGCTCCAAGCAGGAACCCTGCAATAACAAATGAGGGCATGGAACCCCATCATTAACCAGATGGGAGGTTGCTGTACACACCCACACCTGTCAGAAACAACCCCCAAAAAAACCCAAAACAACCCCAATCCTGAGAAAGCAACCCTACAATAACAAACCCACAAATCCTAGCAGCTGGGGAGAACCAGCAGGGCCGGAGAACGTGCCGGGGGAGGCTGGGAGCGAGCACCCAGCCCCTGAGCCTGCTCATTTTTTAAGCCTTAATCAAGTTTAGGTGGTGGTAATGGTGGTTTTTATTTCCATTTTGGGCTTCCCCATGCTGGCTGCGCTCGGCTGCTCTGCTCCAGCTGGGAAAATGGGGCTTTTAATGGCTCCAAGCCCAGGTGCCGGCACCTCGAGTTCGGATTCCTACACTCCAAAACACTTATTTGTAGTTAAATAAGATCAAATATCCACTCGGTCAAACAGCATGGAGAGGGGTGAAGGGTGTGGGTGAGTGCTGAGGGGGTGCAGCCGCCAGGGTCCCCACAGGTCCCTGCTGTGTCACTGTCCCCAGCATCATGCTGTCCCCAAGGTGACAGTGGCTCTGGAGCTGCCCCCTGGGGTGTGTTCCCACCCAGGGCACCCGCTCTGTGGCCCCTCCCTCTCCCTCCTCCAAGGCACCCACCTCCTGGGGACACCAAGGGACGGGGACCCCGGTGGGGACAGGAACCACGGCCACCCCTGGCAAACCTGCTCCGGTTGCTGCTGGTTCCCGGCACGGCCCGTGTGCCAGGAGGGTGGAAAGCGGCTGCCAGTGCCGGGACGTGGGACACGGCACATGAGCCCAGCCTTCGCCCTGTGGCCTCCTCCTCTTCCTCCTCCTTGCGGCGAGGCTGCAGGTCCCAGTGTGACCCGGCGTGACCCAGCTCCACCCCGCTGTTTTGCAGACGCCAACTTCAAAGGCTTCAGCGCTGCCAGATCCCGCTCTTGCCATGGCCCGGGACAGATGGGAGCCATGGGGGTGACACCCAGCCCCCCTGCTGCTGCGAGCCACCAGCACCCCGGCACGGAAGCGCCCCAAGCCCCAACGGGGCTGTGGGATGCACCAGAGCTGGGCTAGTGCGGGTGCTGGGTGCTGGCACTGCAGCACTGCTGGGGTGTGGGATGGGATGCAGGATGGGATGCAGGNCGCACAAACTCCACTCCAGCTGGAGACCCTACAATAACAAACTGCTTTGTTTACACCCAGCTCCAAGCAGGAACCCTGCAATAACAAATGAGGGCATGGAACCCCATCATTAACCAGATGGGAGGTTGCTGTACACACCCACACCTGTCAGAAACAACCCCCAAAAAAACCCAAAACAACCCCAATCCTGAGAAAGCAACCCTACAATAACAAACCCACAAATCCTAGCAGCTGGGGAGAACCAGCAGGGCCGGAGAACGTGCCGGGGGAGGCTGGGAGCGAGCACCCAGCCCCTGAGCCTGCTCATTTTTTAAGCCTTAATCAAGTTTAGGTGGTGGTAATGGTGGTTTTTATTTCCATTTTGGGCTTCCCCATGCTGGCTGCGCTCGGCTGCTCTGCTCCAGCTGGGAAAATGGGGCTTTTAATGGCTCCAAGCCCAGGTGCCGGCACCTCGAGTTCGGATTCCTACACTCCAAAACACTTATTTGTAGTTAAATAAGATCAAATATCCACTCGGTCAAACAGCATGGAGAGGGGTGAAGGGTGTGGGTGAGTGCTGAGGGGGTGCAGCCGCCAGGGTCCCCACAGGTCCCTGCTGTGTCACTGTCCCCAGCATCATGCTGTCCCCAAGGTGACAGTGGCTCTGGAGCTGCCCCCTGGGGTGTGTTCCCACCCAGGGCACCCGCTCTGTGGCCCCTCCCTCTCCCTCCTCCAAGGCACCCACCTCCTGGGGACACCAAGGGACGGGGACCCCGGTGGGGACAGGAACCACGGCCACCCCTGGCAAACCTGCTCCGGTTGCTGCTGGTTCCCGGCACGGCCCGTGTGCCAGGAGGGTGGAAAGCGGCTGCCAGTGCCGGGACGTGGGACACGGCACATGAGCCCAGCCTTCGCCCTGTGGCCTCCTCCTCTTCCTCCTCCTTGCGGCGAGGCTGCAGGTCCCAGTGTGACCCGGCGTGACCCAGCTCCACCCCGCTGTTTTGCAGACGCCAACTTCAAAGGCTTCAGCGCTGCCAGATCCCGCTCTTGCCATGGCCCGGGACAGATGGGAGCCATGGGGGTGACACCCAGCCCCCCTGCTGCTGCGAGCCACCAGCACCCCGGCACGGAAGCGCCCCAAGCCCCAACGGGGCTGTGGGATGCACCAGAGCTGGGCTAGTGCGGGTGCTGGGTGCTGGCACTGCAGCACTGCTGGGGTGTGGGATGGGATGCAGGATGGGATGCAGGATGGGATATGGGATGCCAGCAGCAGCGCGGAACAAAGGGCCATTGTTCGCGGGTGCGCGCCCAGCGCCGCTGCCTCCGCCTCGCCGGAAGGTCAGGTGTTTCCTTGCTGCCCTCGAAAAAGCTCCTTGTTCTCCTGCCAGCGCCGGCAAAGCCCGCTCGGCCACGGGTGCCCACCAAACCGGCATGGCCCCAGCCCCACTGCCACTGCCACCACATGCTCCTGGCCACCGGTGCTGCAAAGCTCATGGCAGGACAGGTGACAAAGGTCCCATCCCCTGGGTGGCCCTGCCAAGATGTGCCGGGTGTCATCTGTGTGCGGGTGTGTGCGCATGGGGTGTCACATGTGTGCGGGTGTGTGTGCGCACCATGTGTCGTGTGTGCATGCAGGTGTCGGTGTGTGCAGTGGACGTCACATGTGTGGGCACCAGCTGTCACATGTGTGCAGGTGTCAGCACACACACCGGCTGGCACATGTGTGCAGGCATGTGGGCACCAGGTGTCATGTGTGTATGCTGGTGCATGTGCACTGGGTGTCATCTGTGTGTAGGTATATGTGCACCCTGTGTCATGTGTGTGCAGGTTGTTGGTGTGTGCACCAGCTGGCAAATGTGTGTGCCAGTGCGTGTGCAGGTGTTAGCATGTGCACTGGTGTGTGCTGGTATGTGTGCACCTCCTCATGTGTGTGCAGGTGTTGGTGTGTGCACCGGCTGTCATGTATGTGCGGGTGTGTGTGCATGGGTTATCATGTGTGTGGGTGTCTGTGCACGGGGTATCACATGCACGTGAGGGGTGTGCAGGGACAGGTGTGCACAGGAGTGATGTGTGTGTCTGTGCTCACAGGGCTGGGGGTGTGCGTATGGCTGTTGTGCACGCAGGGGGACACGCCCACGTCTGTGTGCAGGGCTGGTGTATGTGCGCACGCATGTGCATGGGGCTGTCATGTGCACATGTGGTGTGTGCAAGCAGCAGGGGCCGTGCTGCGGGGTGCTGGGAGCAGAGCACCCCAATATCGGGGAGACCAGACAGCCCGTCCCGGTGCAGCCAGGCAGGATCAGGCCCCGGGCCACGCTCCCGGGCTATTCCCAGCGCTGACCTCACGCCGCGCCAGCTCGCTTCCCGAGAGGTGACATGAAGGATAGGGCGCAGCCGGTGTCAGGGCAGCTGCCGGGGTTATTTCCAGCTCCGCGCTCCCTACTTGCTGCGCCGGGCAGGATCCAACCCCGTGCTGGGCGAGGACAGATCCCGGCTCCCAGCCTCCCAAATCGCCTTCTTAAGGCTTCCTAATTTCCCAGCGCTTTATCTCGGCATCCCCCGGCAGGAGATGATGGATGGGGCTGATAATAAAAGCCAGTTATGTTCCCACAGCCCAAACCAGGGCTTGATCCAGTCTCTCTGGTGGGTACATGGGTGCTGCCACTGCTGCCTTTTCCCATCCTGCCCTCCTTCATCGCCTTGGGTTTGTTTTTGACATTGGGTCAGGGGCGGCTGCCACCCCCCGTCTACTGCAAAGCCACATGCTGTCCCAGGCTCCATGCCTCAGTTTCCCCATCTGATGCCCGAGTACCCCACGGGCATCTGCAGCCCTGTATCGCCCCGCCGAGGATGCACCTGCAGCTGCCGCTCCCCCAGGGCCACCATGTCCCCCCCAGATCCATCCGGCACCAAACCTGCCACTGAGCTCTGCCGTGGTGCTGCTGGGTTTGATGAGATTATCCCAGCGGGCAGGATTACACAGGGAAGAGCTGGGGATTAGCCACGGCGCATCGGCATGCTGCTGCTGCCACAACCACAGCCTCAGCCAGCCTCGCCACCAGTGGGCCGAACTGGGAGGAACTGAAACCGAGGTGTGACTGCAGAGCCCTGGGGCTGGGGTCTCTTGGGACCTCCTCCAGGGACCGGTGGCTTCACCAGCCGCTCTTTAATTAACCGGTTGCCGGGAACTGGCACAAAGAGACGAGAGGGATTTCCCCTCCCCCCCTTTTTTTTTTTTTAAATTTGACAAAATTGTAATTAAATAGGGAGTAAAATCCTGTTAGCACAAGGCAGCCCGCTGGGATCTCCACCGCGCCAGACGATCGCTCTTCCTCTCCCTCCTGTCTTCGCGAAGGGAATCGAAATCTCCATCACCCCTTTCAGGGGACGTAACCAAAGCCCAAAGGTCCCCGGGGACGAGCCGGTGGGGTCCCCAGAGCCACCAGGTGCCCTCTGCGGCTGGGCTGGACACTGCTGGGGATACAGCAGCATCCTTTTGGGTACCACACTCCGGCAGCCACTTCCATCACCATCCTGGGGATAGAGGAACGGGAAGAAGAGACCCCAGAGCCCCCCCAGGATGCAGCACCCAGGATGCCAGTGGCAATGGGGTGATGCTGGTGGCTATTGAGTGCAAATGGGTTAAGCAGGTGCAGCAGCACAGCTCAGACAGAACTGGGCTTGCTCTTGGTTTTCTTTACTATTGTTTATGTTGCCAAACGCACGCCGGATGCCACCACGCCGACACCACCGCAAAACCATCCCGCCCAGGCTGGTGGCAACCCACTCGGCCGGCACAGCGAGAGATGATGGCATGGGGAAAGCCACCGGTCCGCACCCAGTAGGAAAACCTTACCGAAGGCAACACTGGGAAATAGATACGGTTGGAGCAGCCCCGGCATGGGAGATGCGCCGAGGGGCCGCCGCAGCTCAGCCCACTGAAAAATTAAATCGCATCCAAACTGGCAGGTTTAATTAAAAATATTCAAGCTTGTCTAAGGATAGAAACCGCGTCCGGCACTGCAGCAGGGATCTGCATCCAGCTCCAGTACCCGGCAAGCATTGTGCTGGCACGGGCTTTGTGGCCGGGCTGAGCCCTCCCAGCGCTGGTATGGCAGAGCTGGTGGGGAAGGAAGAGCCCTCCCAGGAGCCACTGGTTTAACTGGGAGCCAAACCATCACGCGGCATGTGCAGAGCAAGCTGCAAGAGATTCTGGCTCCGAGGGCCGAGGGGGACGCTGACACCCAGCCTGGCATGTCACCACCCTGCCCTGTGACTTCAAGCTCCTGGCAGGGCTTGGAGGGCTGCAAAGCCACCGAAAACCCCCTGGTTTAGGGAGAGCACTGGAGTCCCTGCGACCCCCTGCAGCCGCGGGCAGCTCCGCCATGGGAAGCGGCACACCCACATGTGTGCACACACATGCACACACATGCGCGGCCACCTCCAGCCCGCTGCGGTCACCAGGCAGCACAGCCTGGTTTGCCAGCGGCTTTGCTGCTGCCGGGGGTTGAATTTGGTGATTTCCCTTTGTTTATGGGAACGGCAGCGAAAATATCTTGGGAAGCAGCTCTCAGGGCGGGGGGAAAGGAGCAATCTCTCCCGAAACACTGGTGGCACTGTCACCTGCCCCCCCAGCATCCTCAGACCCTGAAGCCCACCCCCCCAGGGACCACCTCCAGCCCCCCCATGCACAAAATCTTCTCCACCCCCCGCCCGCCGCAGCCACGTGCCCCGGTGACAGCGGTGACCCAATTCCCGTGTCACCCCGGGGACACTGCAAAAGGGGCATTGCTGCCTGCGCCGACCTCAGCACCCGCCTGGATCCGGCCCCCAGCACCCAGTGGGGACACACACCTGCAAACACCACCCCATGGCTTGGTGGGTGGGGGACACCACGTTCGTCACAGCAGGATGGGGAGGGCTCAGCCATCCCCCCGCTGTGGGGCACCCGGATCTGAAGAGATTGGGGTGAAGGTTCTGGAGTGGGGACCCGGGACAGGGGGACACAGTGGTGCCACACGTGCCACCATCGTCCCCACCTCTCCCAGGTGCTGAAGACAAACAGAGGTGGGTGTCTCCGAGGTGGGGGTGTTCATGGCAGGTCCCCCCTCCCCCCTTGCTCCCCAGGGTGAGTGGAGGGGTTGGGTGCAGCACCCAACACCAGGGTGGAGGGGGATCCCCTCCACACCCCCCTGCAGCTCATGGCCTCGTTTGGCAAAGGGGAAACTGAGGCACGGCAGGAGGCAATCCTCACCCAAGGTCACCCCAAGCCGACAGCACAGCCCTGCGCCCTCCCCCCACTCCCCTGGAGAGTGCTGGGCCCCCTCAAAGCCCCCCACGCAGGGACGGGGGTCCCCACTCCCTCCTGCCCCATGGGGGGGTCCGGAGGGGCCAGCCGGGGCAGATGGGGACTCAGGGGCCCAGCACCCTGACTGCTCTGGGTTATGTGGGAGTGAGGGAGGCGAGGCCTGGGCCAGCTGAGGGTGGGTGCCAGGGTTGGGGGTGCCTGGGGCACCCCAAAATGAGGACGACAGGACAGGATTTGGGTCAATCAGTGGAGGGGTTGGGTGCAGCAGCCCCCACCCTGCGTTATTTTAGGGTTACCCCTCCCCAAAATCCACAGAGGGCGCGACAGTGCTGAGCCCCAAAAGGGCGGGATAGGGCCCCCCTAGCCCCGCAGACACGGCCTGCACGGGGCTGCACGGGGCTGCCCGGCCCTGCCCTCACGCTGGGAGGTGCCAGCTCCCCCACCCACATGGAGGTGCCCCACTTCTGTGGGGTGTCCCCCCCGTCCCTTGTCTCCACCATGGGAAAAGTTATGGCTCCAGCGAGACGGAGCTGGGCACCCCCCAATTTGTGAGGGCTCTGCCCCCCCAGCCCTGCTGGTTTATTTGGGGGGGAGCCCTACCACCAACCTCCCCAAGGCTGAGCCCTCATTGCTCCCCTCCACCCTTTTGGGGGCTGCATTCGGCAGCCCCCCCCCAGCCCAGCAGAGGCTGCAGCGGGGGG
>VZTQ01006064.1:48681-125379 GCA_013400755.1 Pelecanoides urinatrix
CCCGCCCTGCCCCCGCCCCCGCCCCGGGGAGGCGGCCCGGCCCGGCCTCGGGGCCCCCCCGCCCCCGGCGCGGAGAGGAGGGGAGAGGCGGGGGGAGCCGTCCCCGCCTGCCTCGGGGCCCCCCGGCAAAAGGGCATCCCCCCCTCTGCCTTCCCCTGGCACAGAGAGGGGCTGGGACCGACCCCCCCCCCTCCCCCCGCCTCAGTTTCCCACCTTTCCTGGCACGGGGAGGCAGTGGGACTCCGTCGCCTGCACCCTGCCTCAGCCTCGCACCCCCGCGGCAAGGGGGTTCCCCCACCTTTGCTGCTGAGCACACCCCTGCCCCCCTGCCTCAGTTTCCCCCTGCGAAAGGGCTCCCCCCGCCTCTTTCTCCTCCCTGGCACGAGAGAGGTGGCACGACTATGCCCCCAGCCACCTGCCTCAGTTTCCCCTCGCACCGAGGGCTCAGACCTGCTCTACGCCCCACAGGTACTGCCCAGCTGCAGCCAGAGGAGGCCAAACCTCCCTACCCCAGGGTGCAGGGGATGCCAGGGTGGGTGCCGGGGCGGGGGGCACACCAGGGCCTGGGGCTGACACACAGGGTAGGGGTCAAGCGCAGTGGGAGAAGGTGCTTTGCTTTCGCTGCTTCCATGCCTTACCACCATTCCCCCCCAGCCATCTGCTTCCCCAGTCCATTTTAGTTGAACTTTCCTCCAAAAAACCCAAATCAGGGGAGTCAGAAATAAACCATCTGCCCCCCCCCACCACCCTGAGCAGACGCTCAGCATGGGAAATCTCAGCTCAGCCCCCCAAGGTGCCGGGGTGTGCTGCCGGCAATGCCACTGACATCTGGCATCAGTGTCCTGGCTCCACAGCCGGTTGGCTTTCCAGAGAAGCAAAGCACAGATCCTGCAGAGCTGCCGGTGCTGTGGCAGCACGCCTCCTACCTGCCTCGGTGTCATCGGTGCATTGAGTTGTGCCCAGTGCTCAGCCTGCCCTGGCAATCAGGTTTCTAACGCTGCCAGTGATTCACCTCTTCCTGTCTCTCCTCCGGTCTGTCCCGGTCCCCGGGGCGGGGAAGGGGACAGCTACTCCCGGGGGGGGACACTGGGCTGTTGCATCAGGAAGGGGGGGTCCCCAGGGGAAGGAAACCGTGGCTGTGACTCAGCGCCTGAGTCACCGTCCCCAGGGGGACATCGAGGGTACACTGCCAAGCCCCTTGACCTATTCACACAACCCCTGATCCTCAGCTCCCCACGCTGGCCAAACTTGGGCTAATTAAGACTAATCAACACTCCGCTGAATTAATTCCTCCCCAATTCTTGTGTGTCTTCCAAGCATCACCAAGACGCTCTTTGCCAAACATCACCAACATCCTGCGGCACCCCGACATCCTGCGGTACCCTGACATCCCATGGCACCCTAATATCCCGTGGCACCCCGCGGCCATGATGGTCACAGGAATCCTCACGGGCATGGATTTTGGCCAGCAACCTGGAAAACTGCAGCTCAGGGAGGGCTATTCTCATCCACAGCCTCCGTATCGAGATTTATTCCTGGGCTGTGGGGTTTATTTGACCTTTTGGACATAGAGTGAGTCGCAGAGGAGCTAATTGGCTCGCCATAAATCCTACAGCCACACGTGTGATGAGCAGTGCCGTTCTCTGGTGCAGGGTAGGGGGGGATCAGGGAGGGAGGTTGGCCCCCTCATGCGTGCGCCCCGCCGGCCTCGTGCATGCTGAGCATGTAGGGCAGCACGGGGTGGAACTGCAGCCCCCAGGCCTGTCCCAGCACGCCTGCCGTGTCCAGCACGGCACGAGATCCTATGCCACCCCCCCACCGGGCCCCCCCAGCCCCCCAGGCCCTGCTGGGGCCCAGAAGGGGTTTTGGGGAGCTGTGCCTTCACAGCAGTCCCCATTCACAGTGGACCCCCCCAGATCAGGGTCCCCTCCCCACCCACATGGTGACAACCCCCCCTGGCAGGACCCTGCCCTCCTTCCTGCCGGTGGAGAGGGCGTCTTGGGGGGCAGGAGGATGCAGGACTGGTCCTCAAAGGGACCTGGGGCACAGCAGGTCCCCAGGGACAGGGACACCGCTGCCCCACCAGCCCCAGGGGGGCCTGGCATGGGGCATGGCGGCTCGGGGTGGGGGTCAGGCTTGGGGATCCTCTCCTCCCCATGCTCCCTCCGTGGGTGGGAACCAGCCGTCAGCACCATTTTTTGGGGACAGCCCCTGCACCCAGCCCCAGGCACGTCCCCCCACCCGCAGCCCTCCCCGGGGGGATAGAGGGACCAGACAGGGCACCCAGCTCTGTTCCTGCCATGAAAACTCCCCTGCACCGGCTTCCAGCCCTGCCCTCAGCAGCGAGCTTAACCCCAGCTAATTGCCTTGCTCCTAATGAGCTGCTGCTCCCTGCCTGCGTGCACCTGCTGGAAGGCCCTGCCTTGCCCAGCAGCCCTCTTAATGGGATGAACTGGGCAAACTGGAAATCGTGCAGCATCTTCCCAGGCTGACCCAATCCTCTCCCCTTGGCCGGGTGCCTGCAGCACCCAGCGCTGGGTGCTGGCTTGGGGATGTTCTGGGTTACAGGTGTTGCTGGTGCAGGGCAGGGCTCATGCCCCAACCCCTCTGTGTAGTGCCTGGGTGGGGAGGGTGCGGGGCAGCGCAGGGACCCATGGGTGCTGCATGCAGAGCGAGGTGGGGAGGGTCCCAGTGCTGAGGGTGTTGTGGCTGGGAAGGTGGGGAAATTGAGGCACGGGAGAACCCAGGGACAGGAGCAAGGTCATGGGGGGAGACTGGGGCAGGGCTGAGTGCATGCATGTGTGTGCCTATGTGCATGTGTGTGTGCCTCTGTGCACGCATGTGTATGCATGTGCACTCATGTATGTGTGTATGTGGCATGCATATGTGTGCATCCGTGTGCACACCCTGCGGCGCAGGGAGCGCATCTTCCCGGGCCTTCCAGCTGCAGCCGAGGCTGCTGGGGCGGATGCCCAGCGCTGGCTTGCTGCCTCTGGGCTCTGCAGCGCTGGGTGCCGGCGGCGAGGCCGCGCTGGCAGCCCCGGCAGGCAGGCTGCCCGCACACAGGCCTGCCTTTCAGGCACCCCACACTGTGCCAACGCCACCCACCTGGGCTGGGAGCTGGGCACCACACCACAGAGCCGCCTTTGTGCCATCAGACGGGCATGCATGGGTATGTGCACACGTGTGCGGCCATGTGTGTGTGCGTGCACACAAGTGTCCGTGCATTCGCTCAGCTGGGAGCATTGCAATTGCCCCCTAAACCTCCCCAGCTGGCACCAATCCCCCCAAAATATGCTGCTGGGTCCCCAGCACCTGCTGCTGGCCGTGCCTGTGCCCGGTGCTTCCCTGGCACGCCGTGGCGCTTGGGGGAGGAAGAGTGGTAATTAAGTTAATTTGCACATGCAAATCATCCTCAGTTTGAATCTGTTAATTTTATAATTTGATGTTTAAAGTACGTATCTGCTGTGTTTTCTCAGCCAGAAACCCAACATTTTCTGGGTGCTAATGATGGGGGCTGTGCTCTGAGGGCGGGGGAGAAGGACCCCACGGTTGCACAGGTGCTGATGATGCACCAGAGATTAATCACCACTGGTAACGAGTGCACCCTGCAATGTGGGTACCCAGCGGGGCTGGGAGAAGGGATTCACCCAGAGCCCGGCCGGGCTCTGCTGTCTCCCCACAGCCCTCACCCACTCGGCGCAGCAGCAGCCAGGGCCGTGCCGCAAACCGACAATTTGAGTTGGGTTTTAAATATCTACAAATGACTACCTGTCAGCGAGGCTGATGCTGTCAGGGAAAAGGAGGGAGATGCTGTGTACACGTGGGGCAGCCCCAAAAATGACTGAATTTGCCCCATTCTGGGGGCAGCAGGGGTCCTTTCCATCCCTTCTTCCAGGGAGGTGTTTGGGGATGTGGGTGGTGGTGAGCTGAGACCTGGCAACTCGTGTCAGCCAGCTGCCAGCCTCCAAGGGACAGAGGGATGCACCATTCACTGGAGAGTCCCCACCCCACAGGGCCACCGGTGGCATTCACAGCAGCACCCGGCTCCCTGGGGAGCCCAGCACCAGCTGTCAGCACCTCCAATTGCAGGGCCCATGGAGGTCACGGCATCCTCGCCCCTTCCCATCCCACCCCTGAGAGCTCTGCTGGCTCGTCCCCATCCCTGAAAGTCCTGCCTGAAGATGGGGGACTGCAAAAACTGGGGCTGCATGTGGGGTGTGCTGAGGCTGAGCCACACCCTGAGGCCAAATGTTGCCCTGGGACTGAGCATCACCCCGGGGCTGAGCATCACCCTGAGGCTGGACTCACCCCATGGTCAAGCATCAGCCCATGATCAAGCACCACCCCATGGTCGCTGAGCATCACCTGGAGCACCCTGAGGCCAAGCATCGCCCCAAGGCCGAACATCACCCTGAGGCCGTGCGCTGCCCCGTGCCACAGCAGCCGCGGGCTGGCAAAGGCCGACAAACCACGTCCCTGTTTATCTGTGATGCCGGTTGGGGTTTTGCATATGTCGGATTTGCAGGTTCCCTTTGAAGTTCCCACTGCTGCCAGCCCCTCATCTCTGCCTCGGTGGAGATAAAGCGGTTCCCCACAGCCACCCAGCTTGGGAAGGACATTGCCACCCGCCTGCCTGGGGCTGGATCCGGCCGGGTGATCCCTGGATCTTCGACAAGACAGGAAGCAGCCCTTGGGGAGCAGGGGAGGGTGACGCCACCTTTCTAATGAGAACTAATTGTGATTAATCCCATCTCTTTGTTTACTCGGGGCTGATTTAAACACATTTCAGGCTAGACTGAGCATTTGAACATTTCTAATGTATTTTTCTTTCTGCTTTAATGACCTCGTTCCTGCCACTCTGCTGCCTATCTCCCTGTTCTGGGAAACAAGTGGTAACTTCATCAAGTTCATTCAGAAAGAGAAAAACCCCCTGTGGCTGCTCCTGGGGTGGCCAGAAAGGAACTGAGCCTCCTTTCCCCCATGGGGACCCGGCTTAGCCCTGTGCTGGCCGGGACAGACCCTTGTCCCCGTGAGCGTCACCCAGCCATGGCCATCACCATCGCCGGGCTCTCCTGTCCAGCTGTTCTCCAAGGCCAAATCCAGCTGTTCCCGTTGCCAGCCCTGCACAGCCCTTCTGGCTGCTCTCCCCATGATCCCAGGGCTCGCCTATCCAGCTGTTGCCCGCCTTGACCCCATTCCAGCTGTTCCCATTGTCATCCCTGTGCTCTCCCATCCAGCTGTTGCCCCCTCCTGACCCCATTCCAGCTGTTCCCATTGCCACCACAGGGCTTCCCCATCCAGATGTGCTCCTGTGAGCCCAGTCTCTCCCAATCTAGTTGGTGCCCCCCGCAGCCCACAGCCCCTTCCTCCCAGCCATCCCTACACCCCAGCTTGTCCCCATGTCCCCCGCAGTGTCCCCCCGAGCCGGGACTATTTTTAACCTCCCCTTCAGCTCTCTCCTGCTCCACACAGAGCCAGTGAGTTTTGCAACCTCCTTTTTCTAACCCAGAGACTTTCTGTTCTCCCTCCCTCTGGAGATGAAGCGATGCCAGGGGGTCCCAAGGAGGTGCCCAGCTCCTCGGGTCCCTGCTGAGGGGCTTTGTCACAGTCACCTTTTCCTCAGAAGAGCTGTCACCCGACCTCGCTCCTTTGCAGCCTTTCCCCTTTCTCCCCACTGCGACAGAATCCTTCGGGTTTCCATATCCTGCTGAGGAAGAGGCGCAGAGCGAAGGCTTTTGGGGTGGGCAGGGGGCCCACTGGGGTGATAACATGGTGATGGGGCAAAGGAGCATGTCCCCCCCCATCCACCCTTCAACACCATTACATCTCCATGTCCCCCACTTTGGAAACTTCTTGCTTCCACTCCGTGCCTCAGTTTCCCCAGCAGCCCAATGCACCGTGCCCAATGGACCCCCCCCAAAACCCAACCACCGGTACCAGCACCCCCTGACGTGGGCTGTCCCCATAGCAGGCAGCTGGCGCGGATGGCCCCCATACAGATGCCCTTTGGCAGAGCGGCTTTTGCAGGGGAAGAGCTGGCCCCGGCAGCGATTGTGATTTTCCCCTCAAGCGTGGCTAACGCCAGTGCTCGCCACAGCCGAAGCCAAAGCATTTCCCCCCCACCCCAGGGTAGCTCAGGCAACACCCGCTGCAGAGACAAGGCTGGGAGGGGATCCCCTCCTACACCCGGGAGAGAAAAGAAATCACAAGAATTTGACCCAAAATAAAGACATAAAATTGGAGCAGGGTGCTGAACTCATCCTGCCATTTATTTGGATTTTTTTTTTTCCCCTCTCCATCAGCTATTTTCCAGTTTTCAGCCCAATCCTGAAGCTCTGATGTCCCCTCTCCATGAGGATAAAACCCTGGGAGCAGGGGACATGCATGGGCAACGACCAGATTCACTAAATTCAAGGACAGAGTCGAAAAAGCTGCTTTTTTAAATTATTATTTATTTATGCTATTATTACAGCGAGTTAGTAAAAAAAGATGCACTCCCGGCTTTGAAGTGGAGCAAACAAACTGCCCTAAATGGTTAAAAAACCCCAATTAAATGGTGAAAAACCTACCCTTCCTCCCTGTCTAATGATGGGAGTTAAGGTCAGCTCTTTCTTTGCCTTAATCTGTGATTTTTTACCTTAAAAGCAATTTTCTCTGGGCTGCCAGCCAGTTGGTAAACGGCCTCTTTTGTCTTTAGCCCTTCCTTTCTTTTCAGGAAAATGGAATGCTATTTTGTTATCAGTGTGTTATTTATACACCGCAGGTGCAGTACCAATGCCACGAGACAGGGGTGATGCTCCGGTACCTGCCGCATCCCGGGCTGGGGGGTCAACCCACAGCGGGTGCCATGGGAGCAGCGGGGCTGGTTGCTTTGGGCATCAACCCGTGGCTTGTTTAACATCCCCGTCTGTCACTGTGAGTGTCCGGGACATGGTCCAGCAAGTGGTTTGCGGCCGTGAAGTGCCAAGCCAGCACACCACGGGTGCCTGGCAGGCATGGGGAGGTTTCGTTGGCATTTCCCTCGGCCGAGCATCACGTCGTTGCGTGTCCCCAGCCCCGGCATGCTTTGTCCCCAGAGGGGTGTCTGTGCCGGTGGGGGATGTCCAGCACCTCTGCGGGTGCATCGCACTGGGAACACTCCCCGCTTTGGTTTCCAGCCCCTGAGGCCGGATCCTGCATCCCCCTGCCCAGGGAAGCCTTCAGCCTTGCTGCCGCCCAGGGCTTTGCTCCGATCGATGCTCCAGCCTCTTTTAACACCTCACAGGGATCGATGGACAAGGCAGGGAATTGCCTGCACCAGAGGGACATGGCTAATCCCCCTGGCAGGGCTCTGCCTGCAGCCACTTGCCTTAACCCTGCCTGTGCTGTGGCGGTCACCAGGCTCTCCAGCAGCGTCACCCACCTGGTGCCCATCACCATGGCCTCTGGGCACTGCTGCAGCGCTGCATCCCCAGGGCTCTGCCTATTTTAGCTGCCTGCTCCCGTCTCTGCCTCTTCTCTCCGTCAGCTGCAAAGAGCTCCCTGAGGACACAGTCACCAAGAAAACACCCAAATCCACCAAAATCTCCCCAAAACTGGAGCCTGCTGGTGGCACCAGGGCCATTTCCCCAGCTGTGGGGACACCACCACCTGTCGCTGACCTTCCCCTGCCAGATCTCCTGCCAGACCCCACACACCCCATTCCATGGAGCAATTTAATCACTGAAAGGCAATTTGGCACCTTAAAATCACTCTCTGCAAATGGGTGCGGGGGTGTCAATGCTCCCACGGGGCTCCCGGGTGGGTGCACATCTCCAGTGGGGTCCGGGGGGCTGGGAGCAGGCTCCCACGCTGCGGGGATGGTACTACCCTGCACTGCCCACGTGGCTGGAGCACCGGAGCATCCTTAAACGGGAGCAGGAACCAGCTCAGCCAGTGCCAGAGACCTGCTGAGCCCTGTCACAGCTCAGCACATGCATGAGTTCATCACAAGTGGGATCCAGGTCCCCAAGGGGCAGCACAGCCGGGGATGCTGGAGATCACGATGGCCTGGTGAGGAGCTGGATCCCATCCTGGGAAGTTGGCTTTCGAGGAAAAGCAGTGCGGGGAGAGGGAAGAGGAGGCTGGAAAGCCTCCAAGATCAGCGGCGCTGATACGAAACCATAAATTATCCTCCCAGCTGAGCCGGCTGCGGCGAAAGGCAGCCCCTCCAAAAAGCTGGGGAAGCGGCACAGCCAGCACTGACCCCGGCATCACCGCCATCTCCGTCAGCTGCGGCTAAATCGAGGTGAGTCGCTTGCCATCGTTAGCGGGAGCTGCAATTTCTCATCAATCCAATAATTAACGGGCGCCTGCGGCCGGGGCTGCTCCCCGCATCCATCATGGCACGTGGCCCCACAGCCGGCAGGGTTGGTGTCGGCTGTAAATCACCGACACGGAGGCTCTGTGCCAAGGCACGCCGGCCAGTAACCCCAATCCCCAGCCCCCCGGCATGAGCCGGTCCCTCGGCAGAGCAGAAACCCCCCAAGTTTTGCAAGGGGCCGGGGAGCATCCGCAGTGGGATGGGCAGTGCTGGGATGCACCAGTTGGGCTGGGCTGGCTCCGGTTCCCTTCATCCCCCTCCGATGAGCGTTAGCCAGCGCCGCTTCCTGGCATCCCCGCGATCTAATTACACCCAAGATGAAGCAGGGAATGATACCTTGCCTTTAATTAATAATTCGGCACGGCTGAGAGCACGAACGCCAGGTGCTGGCGGTTCAGGGCAACCAGGTTTTGGGGTGCAAACCCCCTGCACCCCACCAACCTCCGCAGAGCCCAAACAGGAAACAGGAGCTGCAAACTGACATTTAAATAATAAATCCTAGCTATTAAGGGGAGGCTGTACCTGGGAGAGCCGGCCAGCGCCGGCGGCCAGCCGGGTAATTAGACCGCAGCTGAAATGATGAAAAGATATTTGCAGGCTTTGAGGCTGAGGCTTTGAAGTTGTAAATCCTGTGAAGGCAGCATCCCCACGCGCACCCCCTGGGAGATATTTATCCGGGACCTGCTTTCCACATCCACGCCATACTGAGAGCCTAGAAAGAAAAGTGTCCCCTCTGGGAGATGCTGAGCTCAGAGGGATGCTCCTGGGTTTGGGGTGCACGTGGGGCTGGGTACCTTGAATTCTGCACATCTTGCTCCGGGGAAAGGCAGCCCCGGTGCTGGGAACACACCAAGTACTGCAATGGCACGGCGGTTCAGCCGGAGGTTAAGCCATAAGTGGGGCTGCCAGTGCCGGGGAGTGCCGGAGCCTTGTCCTGTGGGGAGCCAGCAGCAACTAATGAGTGTTGGTGCTGCTGGGATTAAGTAAAAGGCCCTGGTTCAAACAAGGAGATGGATGGGTTCAGCAAGAGGGAAAAGCCAGGGAAGGGCTGGCGTTGCAGGGAGTTCCCTTGGCCTGGCTGGGGCTGCTTCTCCAACACGTGGAAGGGCCTTGAATTAAAACAACCCCCCCTGTGTTTGCATGTGCATGCACCTACCTACACACAGGTACCCATACATGCACCCACCTTTGCACGTGCCCACACATGCACACACCCGTGCATACACCCACCTCTGCATGCACCCGTGCAGGCATGCACCTTTGCACACACCCGAGCATGTACACACCCCTGCACCCTCACACCCCTGCACCCTCACTCACCCCTGCACCCACAGCCCATGTGCTCCCAGCATGCCACAATGAGCAGCAGCGAGAGCAGCGCAGCCTCCCCGGCTGTGGGTCCTGCAGCCAGACACACGGAGAAGCTCCTGGGGTGCCAACACACTGCCCCACACCTCCCCGGCCGTGGAGCCACCTCCACCAGACTCACCAAGGCCAAGGCTGCGGGGGGATGGAGCCCATCCCTGAGAGCTGCCAAACGGGCACCCTTTGGTCCTTAAACACCAGCCCGGCTGCGGCCTTTCACCCAAAGGGATGCGACCACGTCCGTGGAGGAGCCAGGAGCATCTTGGGATGTGAGTGCCGGAAGGCGTCTGCCCTCGGAGAGGGCATCTGTATGGGAAGACCCTTGGATTTGGCCTTCATCCACCCCATAAACCCATGGGATGCCGTAAGGGAGGCGGGTGGGATCTGTATGGCCAGGCTGGCCAGCCAAACCCCAGCAGTAATGAAGCAGCAGCTCAGCACAGGGGTAATTAGCAGCTTGTGATTCCAGATCCTCATTAGGGGCTGGCACCCCCCGCTGTTGCGCTCTGTGCGATTAGTCGCTAAGTAACACACGGATATTTATACCCCGGCGAGGAACCGGGGCCGGCATGCTGCCGGCATCGCCAGGATGCTCTGGCTGGGGCCCAGCCAGCATGGGGACGGTGACATTTTGGGCCAAACAGCCCATCCTTGTGGGTCAAGGAGCTGAGATCAGGGTCCGAGGGGCACCCTGAGGTGCTCAGCGGTCAGGGCAGCACCCTAGGGTGGGCACCCACAGGGACACGCGTGACATCATCACCGCAGGGAAGCCACAGCCCTGGCACCGCCGTGGGGGACCAGCTGCTCCGAGAGCCATTTCTATAGGGAAGATGTTTTATCTTCCCTCTCACCCCACCCTAATTAATTGTTTTAATTAAGGAAATGCCACTTCCACTACCGACTGCCATTTGCCTGCAGAAACGTTGCTAATTACAGTGAGGGAAATGCGCAGTGGCTTGTTAAACCCATTCGCAGGCAGCTGGGAGGGGGGTTGCGTGCGTGGGGGGGGGTGCTAAAAATATATGGAAAAAGGGAAAATAAATGAGCTCTAAGATGTAAATCACCATCCAGGGAGTGGCGGGGGTTCGGGTGTCCCCTGCGAGGGGAAGGGGTGGCCATGGTCCTGTGGGGATGTGCCTGGAGCTGGAGGTTTGGTACCTCCATCCATCACCTCTGCCTGGCAGCACGTGGGCACTAACGAAGCCTCCTTTGTTACCGTGTCACCCAGATAGAGCCTGGCTTGAGAATGAGGATTTAACCCCTAAATTTGCAGATGTACGGAGCTGTCACCAACACCTTCTTCGCTGGCTTTGGCAGCAGCAGCCAGGAGCTCACGCTGCTTTCTGCTTTTTAACGGGTTTCATGAATTTTAATGGGCAGTTGCTGCTGGGTTTCTCCTTCTCTTCCCATTGCTTTTCCCACCCCGCAGCCCTTCAGGTCACCCTTCTCCTCCCCAGGGCATCTCCAGGCTCATGGCCAGCCCTTGGCATCCTCTGAGCCCCGCAAAAGCCTTCCCCAGCAATGGAGATCTCACCCCAAAGGCGCAACCATTGGTACGGGGTGTTCGCCGGCACAGCAATGATGCTGCTCTGGCCGGTGGCTCTGGGCACCTCAGTGGTTTTTCCCGAAATTCAATGGATGTAAAAACCCCGGAGATGCCACTTCAGAAACATCCGTCTTTATTAGCAGCTGTTTAACACCTCCCCGAGGGACCATAACGAAGGGAAGCAACTTAATCACCGTCATGGAGCAAAGTGCGGGCGAGCACGTATCTCCCGGCCGCCTGGCCATGGCCATTCCCACCACCCACACTGCCACTTCCCCATGGCTGCAGTGTCCTCAGGTGCTCCCCTGGTGACAGCGTCCCTCCTGGTCCCACCCAGCTCTATGACAATGGCCCTCCTGGTGTCTTCTGGTGCTCTGATGATGTTTCTTCTGGCTCCGTGTGACAGCATCCCTCCTGGTCCTGAAGCCTTGTCCGTAATGGGCTCTCCAGGTTTTCCTGGTCCCTCCTGGTCCCACAATGATGTCCCTCCTTGTTCTCCAGTAATGTCCATCCTGGACCCACACAATAATGTCTCTCCTGGCCCTGAGCAATGATGCCCCCCTGGTCCTCCTGGCCTGCCAATGATGATGCCTCTGGTCCCCTCTGGTCCCTCTTGGCCCCATGCAATAACATCCCTCCTGGTCCCACTATGATGTCGCTCCTGGTCTCTCCTGATCCCTCCTGGCCCTGTGCAACAACATCCCTCCTGGTCCTGCAATCACATCCCTCCTGGCCCCATGATGACATCCCTCGTGGTCCCTCCAGTTCCCGTGCTGCTCCCAGGCAGGGGTGCTTCAGGCAACCCTCCCCTCGCAGCGCATCTCCGGAGCCCGCCGCTGGACCATCACAGATGTTTCTCAGGGAGGTAGACCAGATCCTGCCCTTTCCCCCAGGGGATTTGGGGTGCAGGGCCGGGGCGTTGCAAAGCCAAGGGGTTTGGGTTTGGGTCCGCAAGGGGAAGGCCATGGGGCCATGGGGCCATGGCTCCCCAGACCACCTTCCCCAGGGATGGGGACACTGGGGACGCTTGTCCCAGGGATGGTGGCACTCCCTGAGCACCCACCACGGTCCCGCAGCAGAGGGATAACATGGGGGCGTGGATCTGGCCCCACTGGCTGCCAAACCCCAACACCCCTTGCCACAGCTCCATCCTGGCTCCTGTGGGATTTCCAGGCGCCTTCACTCCCACCCTGCAGCACCAGCCCCAGCTCCACATGGGACCCCAGTGGCTCTCCCCCACCCTCGGGCCACTGCCCATCCCACCCGGCCGGATCCTGCACGAGGGGCTGGGAAGCGACAGGGAGCTGGGCCAGGCTTTTCTCCTTCCCCACCTCCTCTATATTCGGGTCCACTTCTGAACACAAAGCACCACTTTGAAACAACTTGTGGTTGCCGAAGTGATCAAAATAACATTTTCTGGCAAAGATTTTGCCTTGTTTTTTTAAAAATGTTGCTTAGAAATCATTTGGCGCTGTCGGTCCCTCCCCTGCCACCGCCAAATCCCTAGAGATTTTGGAGCTGAGCCTGTCTGGCTCCGAAATTCCTCTTTTTCTGTGGGAAATTTCCTGGCTCCATCCTCACCCCGCGCCCTGAGAGCTGGTGTTGGACCCGGGTGAGTTTTGGGAGGGCTGGAAACAAGCCCGGGCTGCTGGCGGCTCCGCTCGGCTCCCTGGGCTGGGAAAAACCTGTTCCAGGAAGGGTGTGTAGGAGAGGGGGAAGGAGCGGGAGAAGCTGGATCAATCCTCCCCGGAGCTTCTGCCACGATGCTGAGCCAGGTACTGCTGTCCCGGCACAGTGGAGGGACCGTGGTCCCACCGACAAGTGTCTGTCCTCCCATCTGTCATCATGGAACTTCCCTGCCTGTACGCGGGGAGATGGTGGTTGTGGCCATGGGGAGGTGGTGGTTGTGGTCATGGGGAGATGGTGGTTGTGACCTTGGGGAGGTGGTGGTTGTGGTCATGGGGAGATGGTGGCTGTGGCCATAGGGTTTGCATCAAGTGCATGAGTCTGCAACCAGCTGATCTGTCACTGAGAGGGCAGGATCAAGGCCCCATCTCCTATTTTGCAGCCACCATAGGTGATGCAGAGTGAAAATGGGCCAAAAGGGGAAAAATTGGAGGTGCAGCAAAGGGAAGCTGCTTGCCCATGATACCTTTGCTAGAGGATGCAGGTATTCCCTGTACTCCCCATCGGCCCTCCCCAGGGAGAATTTCCATCACCCCCAGCCCTTCCTTCATCCCTCATCCTCCATCTCCATCACCCCCAACCCTGCCTTCATCCCCTAGCCCTTATCTCCATCACCCCCAACCCTTCCTTCATTCCCCAGCACACATCTCCATTACTCCCAACCCTTCCTTCATCCCTCATCCTCCATCTCCATCACCCCCAACCCTGCCTTCACCTCCACCGCAGCATCCCCTTGCCTGGATGCTGTGGCTGCCACCAGCTCCCGCATCTCCGCGAGATGAGGAAGATGGAGAGGAGCGCAGGGAACTGGTGCACTGAAGATCAAGAAGAAAATGATCAAAGGAGGGATGTGGGTGAGCGCTGGCAACCCCGTCACCCTGGAGACAGGAAGCAAATATTTGGGTTAATAGCGCTTTTGGGGAATGGGGCCAGGCACTTCCCATTTTCAGGCAACAATAGAGATGGGCAGCCACCCCACTGATCCGCTGTGGGCCTGGCTTCATTAGACATCGCTGGTGCGGGGGCAGAATTTGGGGTATTGGCAGGTTCGTTAAGGGAATTGGCCATCAGCCAGTGCTGGGTGCTCCGCCAGGGGGTGCTCGGCTGGGGAGATGCTCGGCCAGAGGGATGCTCAGCCAGGGGGATGTTCAGCCGGAGGGATGCACGGCCGGGGAGATGTTCAACTGGAGGGATGGTCCACCAGGGAGATGCTCAGCCGGAGGGATGCTCAGCCGGGGGGATGATCAGACGGGAGGATGCTCATCTGGGGGGATGCTGTTTGCGGCGGGGAGGGCAATGGGGCCATGGGGATGATGCTCTCCCGTAGGGGCATGATGCCACAAGGTGAGCAGCACTGGGGGTACCACCAGCCCGGATCTGTCACCTCCCCCAGTGTGTGGCTGTCTGTCACATCCCCAAGCTCAGCCTTTCCCCACTGACAGATCTCCCAGTTGCAGCGAGCCTTCCTCCAGCCTTCCTCCTGCAAGTCACAGCCTCCCCTCCTGCTTGCCCAGGGGATGCTCCTCCTGCTTACCCAGGAGGGAAATTGAGGCATGGAGCGCTCAGACAGGTAGCAAGAAGCTGGGAAGGGTCTGCAGAGCTGCTTTAGCCCACTGCAGCCGCATCCTGCAGCTCAGCATCCAGCAGCTCCTTGGTGCAGCTGCCCCCCACCTGGAAACCCCCAGCCGGGCTGGCAGGATGCGGCCCCCAGCCTCCATCCTCTCTCTGCGGGTGCTGGGTGGGGATGGGGATGGAGCAGCCCCAGCGGTGACCGCACTGGGGAGACCAAATAGATAGATAGATAGATAGATAGATAGATAGATATACACACACGCACTTATATATATATATACATATATATATATATATATAATTTTTTTATGTTTTTTTTTTTTTATAAACTCAAGCATCTGGTTGAACACAGAGAAGAACATTTCTTTTTAAATATAAATATATCTCCATATATCTCCAGTTTTAACCTGACAGTGCCCTTGTAGCCTACGTCCTTAAGGCAATGGGTTGGGGCGAGCAGCCAGGCTGCCATCTCCCACCTGGGGACACCCTACAGAGGTGACAGCACAGCCCTCAATGGCCCTGGGCCATCCGCTTGCTGGCAGCTGTGCCAGCACCAGCCTGGGCCCCACGGGTCTGTGTGCACCGGGCAAGGCAGGGTGGGCACGGCCCAGGGTTGTGCGGGGTCCTGGCGGGGACAGGAGGAAGGTAACGACTTCAATATTAATATTAATAATAATATTAATNCTTGAGCTGGCAAAGGGCCTTTGGCTCATGCCAGGAGCAGAGCAGTCCCTGTCCATCCCCGTGGTGCGGTACCTGATGTGCCGCCTGCCCACCGGTTGCAGGAGCATGATGAAATTGGAATGACATGGAGGAAAATCAATCTGAATGAATGAGGTCACCTGCCTTATAAATAATTCATCAAAGCCGCGTGTTAATACACCTCTTCCCTGTGTGCTGTGGTGGGGGCAGGTGGAGGAGCTGCGCAGCTGGGCTGGGTGCTGGGTGCCAGGGCTGGGTGCTGGGTACTAGGTACTGGTGCTGGGTGTCAGTACTGGATGCCAGTGCAGCACAGCCATGCTGGGTGCTGGGTGCTGGGTGCTGGGTGCTGGGTGCTGAGTGCTGAGTGCTGGATGCTGGTGCTGGGTGCCGGCGCAGCACAGCCATGCTGGGTGCTGGGTGCTGGGTGCTGGGTGCTGGGTGCTGGGTGCTGGGTGCTGGTGCAGCACAGCCATGCTGGGTGCTGGCGTTGCACAGCCATGCGGGATGGGGCCCAGCACCAGTGAGACTCAGGGTAGGGGTGCCACACCATGCCGGGGAGCCTGGTAGGTGCTGGGCCCTGGCGCTGCTCCCAGTGCCATGGCGGGAGAGCCCGGCACAGCCGGAGGGATGGCGATGCCATCGGGGCTGGGACCTGCAATTACCTTCAGCGAGGGTAGCGGGGCTGGATCCTTCCCGCAGGCAGGAGCGTGGCAGGACCCTGACCTGGCTGCAAGAAGCCACAAGGTCTCTTAACAGCCCCGCCATGGCATGAAGTCCCCAACTGGAGCCATCCCTCACCGGGACAGAGGTGACCTCCCAGCACCCAGCTGCTGCCATCAGCTGCCACAGGCACGTGGCCCCGCCGCAGCAGCGCTGACCAAGGGGCTTTTGTCCCCTGGGACCTGCAGAGAGGTGCCGGAGGTGCCGGCAGGAAGGGCCTGGGATTACAGCAGGAAGAAAGCTATGCAGTGAGAGACCAGCAAATGTTTTAATTCCCTTTAATTCCCCGGTTGCTGCGTGACCCTGTGCTCGGCTGCTGCTGCCGAGGTCATCGTCCCCCGCCATGCACACAGGGCTCTTCCCAACCTCCCTCTGCGGAGCTGTTTTGGAGGAAGACGAGCGAAGGGGCCCAGCAGCACCAAAATGTTACAAAAGAACATCTTGAAGCCATTCTGCCATCTGTTGTGCTTTCAGCGCAATTAAGCAGGCAGCAGGCGTGCCAGGCAGCGGGGAGCATCCCTGCCTGCGACATGCATCCCCCCTGCCCTGCCAGGCCTGGGAAATAACCCCACGGGGGGACAGCTGGTGGGTTTTTGGGTGCTGCGCCTCCCCTCCTCACCAAACCCCGGCTGGTGCTGCGGCGATCAGTCAGCCGGGAGCGAGCGCAGACGACCCGGGGCTTGGTTGCTTGGTGGGTGCTGGCAGGGCCGCCTGCAAAGAGGCAGCTCTGCTCTCCCGGCTCGCCAAGGCTGGGTGCCAGCCCGGGTGCCCCTTGTCGGGGGTCAATGGGGTGCTCTGGGCCATGAGGGGTTCATTTCGGGGTGCAGGTGGGAAGCGGGAGGGGGACAGCAGCAGTGGCACCCTGACGGAGGGTGCTGCCCACCGGGGGCTGTGGCATGCCAAAACCTCCTCTCCTGCCAGATTCAGGGCCTGGGGACACTTGGCTGGGGGACCCGGCTGTCCGGTGACACCATGCACCCAGCGAGGCCATGAGAAGCTGCCATGGACAGGGCTCGGCACTGGGCTGAGACTTGCCCAGCTCGTGTCATGAGCCCCGAGCTCCTGCTGACATCCCACCAGGCTCCCCTCGGTGCGGGGATTCGCCTCCGGAGCCACGGCTGCTGCTGGCTCGGGGCTTCCCTCAGCTGCTGCCAGCATTAACTTTCCCGGTAACATTGGTTTATCCCCTTGATCTTCACAGGAAATGGGGGTCCCTGGGAAATCACTGCCGCATGCACCGAGCTTTAATTAGGGATGGGAAATCTCTGCCGACAGCCACAAGGGTAAGCGAGCCCGGCGCTGGAAAGGATTAGGACCAAAATTAAATTGTCTCCTCCAAAATAGTGAGCAAAATGCTCCTAGCCCAGATCCCGGTGATGCCGTGGCACTGGTACCATGAATATGGATTCGGGGAGCAAATCTGCAGCCCCCCAGCCATGGGGATCTTGGCAGATGGTTGAGACAAGGCAGCAAAATGCGGGACAGATGCGGCAAACAGCAGCAGCTGCGGTGAGGACGGCTCTGGCGTCAGCTCAGATGGTGATGGAGGAGTTGGTCCCCAGTTCCCTCTGCCTGTCCCCAATCTGGCAGGCAAGTGGCCCTGGGATGGCCCCGCCGGGACCCCAGGCTGGGCTGGGGACAGTGGGTACGAGGCTACGCAAGTGGCCTAAGATGCTCTCCTGGGGGGTAACGTCCCCATGGGCAAGGTCGGGGCAATGCACCGCGCAGGGCTGGTCCCCAGCACCCTGCACCCACCGTGGCACGGCCACCAGTGCAACGGTCCCTCCAGCTGGGAACACATGTGACACCGGTGACGTGCATGTCACCTCCACCCGCACGGCCCAGATGGCACAGAGGCTGGCGGTCCTGCCGTGCCAGGGCAAGTCTCATGGTGACACCCACCAGTTTTGGGGTGAAATCCCACAGCTTTTGGGTCACCAACGTGTGGATGAAGCCATCACCTGAGCCACAGGGACGGCAGCATGGATGCAACCATTCCTTTCTGCCGGCAGCCGGATGCCCTGGGCCAGCGCAGTGGATCCTGGCATGGCAGCACACCAGGGCAGCAGAAGCTTGGGGCGCAGTCGGCTTCAGCAAACCTTCCATCTGATTAAATCTGCAATTATGGCTCTCGCTGCTGACGCTCTCTCCTGGCAGCTCCGGCCTCGGCTACCGACTGCGCCGCGATAACAGGCTTCATTAGCATAAAACACCGGCTCCAAGCCCAGCTGAGGGTGGGGAGGATTAAGCAGCCGGCTTCTTCTGCTAATTAATAATCCACTTGATTAAAAATTGTCAGTCAATATGTCACCAGTGCAAGGACAGGCTCTGCAGCTGCAAGCTGTGGACACCTCTCCATGGGGCCGGCATCTTCCTCCTCTTCCCCCTCTACACCCCGGCCAGCTCCTGTGCCGCTCCAGCACAGCCTGCCCAGAGCCCTCTCTCTGCCCCCTCTTGATTGCCACTGTCTGATGTCATTGATCATGCTGATGATGTCATCAACATCCTGCCTGTCTCCACACACCCCTGTCCTCGCTGCCATCACCCAAAATGCTGGGACTGCCTCTACCCGGCAAGGCGACATAACAAGGGCCCCCTCTGTCTGATGATGTCATTTGTCATACAGGCTCGTGATGATGTCACAGGCTCCCACATTCACCCCAGGTGCCACCTGAGTGGGATGTTTCCACTCGACAGGTTGGGTAGAATTCAGCCATGAAGGATCCCGAAGCCTTGGGGTACAGCAGGGCACCCCCAAAATGTGGGGGGAAAGTCGGATCTAGCACTGGGAAAGCCGGTGCTAAGTAAAAACATTGTCCCCACCATCCCCCAGCAGGTGACATCAGGGACGCAGAATCCAGCAGCGCTGGGGACCACGTGTTTTGGGGAGCAACGTGCTCCCTGTCCTTCCAGCCCAAATCCCCCCAGTGCTGCAGCAGAGCACAGGGGGCGGGGAGGGGATGGTGTCCCCTGGGGCGGCTTTAGCACAGGGAGAGCTCGGCAGGGAGCGATAATAACATCTCCCCCGGCCTCCACGCGGGAATACGGAGCAATTAGCTAATTGCAGCGGGAGGTTGCGGTGGGCGCCTGCTCCGGCCCCCTTGGCACGGCCAAGTGGGCTCCAAGTGCGGCAGCCGCATCGCTTTGTGCTTAACCTACATTTGCTTTTGTCCCAGCCGGCGCAGCCGGAGCATGCCCGGGGCCCTGTGTTTGGCTCGGCATGGCACAGCATAGCACAGTTTGGCACGGCTCAGCACGCCACCCGGCACTGGGGTCTCTCTCAGCAGCCCCCAGACCCAAATTAAGCAGCCAGGGCTCAGCTTCGCTGGCCCTCATGGGGCTAATGAGCCCGGGTAAGCAGGTCACCCTCAAGCGGAGGCGGTGACACGGTGACATGCCATCAGGCCGTGGCATGGTGTCCCCAGGATGGGGACAGTGTTTTGCCTCCTCCTGGGAGGGGTAATCGCAGGAGCCCCTTCCCCAGGGTGTGTCCCCTGGAGCATCCTCCTCCAGCCCCTGCCAGGAGGACGGGAGCGCTTGCAGCCTCTCGAGGAGCAGCACTTGCTGACGACAGCTTTGACCGAGCTTTAATTATCTAATGAGTCTCAGCGTTCACAGCCACTGTACTGTGAACAAACAGAGGCAGAAGGCGCCCACCCCAGCTGTGGCACCGGGGCCAGATGTGCAGCGGGCTGCGGGGAGAAGCGCCCAGGCGGGGTGGCAGGGGATGCTGGTCGGAGGGGACTGCCCTGCTCGGGGATGTGGCCCTGGGGACCCATGAAACCCCTTTGCTCTGTGGTAGGGGGGGTCTCAGCAAAAAGGAGCACCAGGAGCAAAGGGGTTAAATCCCCGGGTTGGGGACCAGCCCCCAGTGTTCCCCCAGTGCATGGTGACAAGGTGGTATTGGGGTGCAGCTCATATGGCCATATCCTGCTCCACCCCTGGGGACACCCCTCAGCACCCAGCCCCATCACCCTTTGTATCCCATTGAGCTGCACCTCCACCCTGTGACCGAGCACCCTTGGTGTCACCCCCTCCGGCTCAGCGGGCCCTGGACCCCCATTTAAAGCCCATCCCTGGAGGGCTGCCCCCTCTCCTGCCGCTGCCTGGATCCTGCCCCGCAGATGCAGCCGCCCCTTGCAGAGCTGGTCCTTACAGCGCCAGCTCCTTAAATCTTCCAAAACCAAAGCGCAAGCCCTTTAGGGGGACTCGCCAGTACTTAGTGCACCTCCAGGCCCGGGAGGGGGCTCCTCTGGCCCTGCAACCCCGGAGAGGACCCACGGGATTGGGGTACAGCTGTAATTACTGACAGCGAGTGCTCACGGGGGCCCAGGGTCCAGCAAATCCCCAGGGTGCAGTGGGAGCAACACCTCTAATAATCCGAAGTGTTAACAGCAAAACTTCCTACTGCTGCTACCAATTAGTGGCTCCTGGGGGGGCCACACATCGCCATCCCTGCACCCCTCCCTGGGACTTGCCAGGGTGGCGGATGGTGACATTGATGGCACCGGGATGCTTGCAGCGGTGCCGGGCTCTGCCTATTTTTATCTTTATTTTATTTACGGTTGGACTCGATCTTAAGGGTCTTTTCCAACCTAAATAATTCTCTGAAATGATTCTATCTCCTCCTTAACAAAGTTCGTTGGGTTGCTTCCATCCCCGGAGAGTTTAATGGCCCCGGATGGGATCTGCAGCCTTTCAGGAGGGGCTGCGCTGGCGATGCCCCGGCTTTCTGTGCAATGACACACAAAGTAGGTGGCAGCAAGGAGGAAACAAGTGAGCCAGAACCTCTGGAAAAATCTCCGGAGGCCGTGGGAGCTGGGTGCGGAGTCATGGCAGGGAGAAAACGCATCCATGGGTCCAAAGGATCCTTACTTCCCGCAGCGGTTTCTCTCCCATGGGTGCCCCGGGCCAGGTGGGGATGAGCCTCACCCCTGTCCCAGCATCATCCACCCCGGCTCTCCTGGGATGGAGGAGCTGAATGGCCCTGCCACAGCCACAGCCTGTCCCCATGGCCTCGGGGCAGCCCCACGGGCTCACTGGTCACCCTTTGGGTGCTGCACCCACAGCTGTCAGCACCCCTAAGTGACACCTCCGCACTCCCTTTCCCCTCATCCAACACCGGCTAAATATCCCAGTGCATCTCCTGGATAACTGGTCCGATGCATGCCAGGGAAAGCATCCCCCACTCACGGTTCTCCTCTGGAGCCAGTGGCCACAGGGATGGATATTTTTATAACAGGGATGAATTTTTCCACCTCCGCTGCCAGCGGGGAAGGTCGGTGCTGGGGAAGGGGCCGAGGTGGCACAGCCGGTGCCGGTAACGCGGCAAGAAGGGGCCATTGTGGCAAGGTGCAGCTGCGCGGGGTGTGGGAGGGGAGTATTGGGAATGCAAAATGCCGGCGACGGGAAGAGCTTGGGGGATTCACCACCCCCGAGGGTGTTTCCCCACCCCACACATGCCCCAGTGACAATAGGGGCTTTATGGGGAGCAAGATGGTCCCCTGTCCCAGGAGCTGCTGGGCTCCAGCATATGCTGTCCCGATGGGGCCACGTGGGTGCTAGGGACACCCTGTCCCCACCCTGTCCCCCTGCAAAGCCACGAGCCAGCCCCGCTCACCAAAGCAGGGTGATGGTGATGGGTGCTGGGGTGCTCCTGGGGATCTGGTCCCCTTGAAGCCCCGACTGTGCCACCAGCAACTTGCTCGCAGGGCTGATAGAGGTGGGTCCTTGAAGCAGTGTGACAAAATGACACTTGGGGACAAAGGGGAAGACAGAGAGCAGCTCCGTGCCCTTCCCAGCGCTCCTCTGCGACCCAGTGGGCAGCAGCTCCTGTTTCTCTTGCTGAGCTCTCATGAATTATTCAGGCACTGCCTCTTCGAGGATGCCCCCCCCCTCACTCGGAGCAGAGCCCCCCTGTACCCTGCTGGCGGCCACCAAGGTGGGGAGCAGCCGGGGCTGGTGCCGCTGGTCGTGTGCCAGATGCCAAGGCGGGATGCGTCGTGCGAGGGATGAGCTGCACGACCTCCCCAAGCACGGGGCGATGCTCAGCGTGTGGCAGAGGAGCCCCCGCAAGCACCATTTCATTTCATTGAAAGGAGGAGAGGAGGAAAGCGGGGAGAGAGGCAGCACGTGAGCTGGCCCAGAGCCTGTTTCTTCTCTTTTTTTATTCTCTGTTTTCGGGCAGCGCCAGCTCTCATCCCCTGCTGATTGGCAACGGCTGTTCCATCCATCCAGCACCTGGTGCCACCCAGCAGGGATGGGGCTTTGCTGGGGTGAGCCCCGGCATAGCCCCCAGCCGAGCACCACCCTCAGCCACTGTGAGGGCTTGGGGTCCAGCTCTGGGGGTGAGGTGGAGAGCTCTGTAATGCAGGGGACCGTCCCCGAGATGCTCCCAGGGAGGGGCAGGAGACAGGGAGTGGGGGTCTGCATGCTGGGCACACTGGGGGTGTACTGGGGGGAGCAGGGTGCCCCCCACATGCCCAGCCCATCACCCTCTGCAGCACCTTCAGCAACAGCCTGAGCGGGGTCAGCACGGCGGCCGGGGCTGCAGGGATGTCCCAGCGATGGGGACACGGGATGGAACAGCAATGGGAATGCAGAACAGGGCAGGAATGAGGAGATGGGACCAGGCAGTGACAGGGACACAGTACCGGACAGAAGCCAGCCCTGCCAGCAGGAAGCCACCACGTTCTGCCGGTGCTTCACCAGCTCCATTCACCACCTGCACCCCGATCTATCACCGTCTCCTTAGCCTGCAGGCCCGTGCTGCGGTGCTCCTGGCTTGTTTCCCATCGCTGAAAGTGGCCACCAGGAACAGATGAGCCCGGGAGGGTGATTTATGCTGGGCAGGTTGATGCTGCAACTGTTCAGGAGAGTGGCAACAGCTGCTCCGGCTGTTCTGGCACAACGTGTGGTCGGGAGCAAATCCTCATCGGCGGTGGGAGTGGGGGCTCAGGGTGGGCGATGCCCCAGGGGTGGTGGGCATCTCCATGGGGGGGGGGGCNNNNGGGGGGATGGCAGGGCTGGAGGGGGCTGGGGAGGAGCTGGGGGGGCCGAGGTTCACTTCCCAGCCGCTGTATGAGACCAAGATTCAAGTCAAGGCTCTGGTTAATCCAGCTTTAATCCGCTCTAAATCCCACCTTTAATCTGTTTAATGCCACCTTTCGGAATTAGGATCCTGTGCGGTGGCTCCTTCCCATCAAGCCAGAAGGAGGAGGAAGAAGAGGAGGATGCTCCAACAGTCCTGACGCTGGGGAGCTTGGGATGGGGGTGCAAACCTCAGCAGAGCTCGGGGGGACCGCAGGGCTCGTGGGGGCCCCAGCACAGGGACGAGCTGATGGCCACGACTCCCTGATTGCTGCACCCCGGCCTAAAAACCCCTCCCCATGGCTGACATCGGCCGGCAGCAGGGCCCAGGCTGCCCAGCTCGGGGGGATCTTGTGACGCCCCGGTGAGAAGCCGGCCCTGCACCCACCGTGGGGGCTGCCGCCACCCACCATCCACCACACTGGGCGCCACGCTCCCCCAGCCAAGCGGAGGAGATGCCTGTCCCCGTTTAGTGCTGGCGGTGGTGGGTGGATTGGGGGCCGGGTGGGGGTTTTAGGCTCTGGGGGCTGCCCCCCCCCCAACACCTACCCAGAGCTCCCCACGCAGCAGCCGCCTGCACCCCCAGGCATGCTGCTCCTGGTGAAGGGTGGGAGTGGGGTGGAAAGGGGCCCGGTGGACAGGGTATGTTGGTACCGGAGCAGGTGTCGCACAGACCCCCAGGCCGTCCCCCCCTCCCCACGGGTGTCGCATTCCCCTGGCACACGCCCCCACGTGCTGGCGAGAGGGGACGTCGTGAGTCCCCCCACGGTGCTGCCCACGCTCAGCCCGGTCTACCAGCGCCCTCCTAAGTTCTTGCTCAAAAGCGCCCCGGCACCCGACCAGTATCCTACGCCGTTTCCACGCGTGACCCTCTCACCCACGCGGGACCCCGTCACCCACCCGGATCCGTACAGACCCGAGGGAGGTCCCCGTGCACGGCACCGCCGTGCCTTGATCCACGCCGCGCTAACGGGACCGGCCCACGCACGCCAGGTGCGCACCCATGGGCCGGCACCGCGGCTGCCCCGGTCCCTCTCCCACTCCCGGGGGACCGCCCGCCGCGCACTCCCATTGGATGCTTCGTAGCAAGCCCCGAGTCGCCATTGGCTGGCACCGCCCCCGGGCCCCGCCCCCGTCCCCGCCGCCGCGCCCGGCCCCGCTCGGGACTTCGCCGCAGCCGCGGGCGGGAGGCCCGGACCCGCCGGGCACCGGGCACCGGGCACCGGGCACCGGCTCGGGCGCACCGCGGCGCCCGGGCAGAGAGAGGCGCCGGGGGACACGAAACCCCCCGCCTGGCCCCGCCCCGTCCCGTTCTGCCCTGTCCCGCCGGGGGCACCGGAGGAGCCCCGGTCCCGGCGCCGCGCTTCCCCAAGGCAGGCAGCAGGTAAGGGCCGGCCGGGCTCTGCTGCCCGCCGGTGCAGCGCTGCCGGGATCGGGTCCCCCCTCCCGTTCCCCCAGTTCCTCCCGGTTTCCTCCGGTTCCCCCGGTCCGTGGGGATGGGGGTGCTCGGTACCGGCCCGGTTCGGGCTTCCCACTCTGGCACCGGCAGAGGGGCGAAGCCTCGTGCCCCCGGAAGCGAGCGCACCGCCCCCCGCGGGGCATCGGCCGTGTGCCCCCCGGTGTCACCGGGCACCGGCGGCCCCGCCCGGCCCGCGGTGCAGCGCGGCCCCTGGGAGCCCCGGGACGGGACACCGAGGTTTTCGGGAGCCCCGAGGGGTGGGAGCTGCTGGGTGGGCAGAGTGCCTCCGTTTCCCCAGGTGGGTGAAACACGGGGAAAGGGCGATCTCCCCTCAAAACCCAGTGGGAAAAACGAGGGGGGGCTCGAAACGCCGCTGCGTCCGGTGGCCGACGGCTACTGGGAGCTTGGAGAAGGTGCCGGAGCCCCCCTGCCATGGGGACATCTCTGGAGCCCACGTGCGAGGGCAGGGCAGGGTGTCCCACGGCAGCGCTCGGCTTCGTGCATCGCCCAGTCCTTCCTCCGCACCCGGCCGCTGCCCGTCCCCTGGGCTTTAACGGATGAAATTCCTCCATTCCCGGAGAGATTAATCCCTTTGGCAAGACCGGATCCTCTCCGGAGCAGCAGAGTCGGGTGTAACACTTCCCAAATCCCACCAGCCAAAGCTTTATCAGCTCTGGAGTGGTTTTTAGGTGAAGAATTTGGGCCATAAATATTCTTTGCCGACCCTAAGCCCAGCACTGGATCCGAGCTGTCCCGCGGAGCTTTTCTTCCCTCCCGGAGTGTCTTTGTCCTCGCTGATCCCTGGGCAGGAAGCATGTGATGCACCAGAGCCCCTGTTGCGGAACGGACGGACAGATGGATGGCGGTTTGGCCTCTGTTTCTGCCCCCCCCCGCTCCATTTTCCACTTCCCCTTGAGTCTCTTGAGCCTCCAACTGCTCCGAGCGAAGGAGAAAGGAAGTTGCTGCCGGAGAGAGCGGCTTGGTGGCAGCTGGATAAAGAAAAGGAGGAAATGGAAGGCGAGACAGATGCTCCAAAATAACCCCCCCTTCCTCCTCTTCTTCCTCCTCCTCTCCATAAAATAACCCCCGCTTCCTCCTCCTCCTCTTCCTCTCCGTGCTGCAGCTGCCTCCCCCCAGGGCATGGTAATCCCAGGGGGATTCCTTGATACAGCACCGGATCAACTCCCCCATCCCAAATCAGCACCGGCCAACACCGGGATTGTATCACCGCCCTGCGCCGGAGCACCCGCAGCCAGCACCCCTCAATGTGCCAGGATCCCATTCCCACGCTGTGCCAGCAAATGGGAAGTGCCGGCGGGATTCACCACCCACACCCGGGATTGGCATTGCCGGAGCCCCCTTGGATCGTCCACCCGGCTCCTTGCACAGACACGTTGGAGTTGCTGGGGTGGATTGGTGTTCCCAGGCATCGGTGCACACCAGATTTGGTGCGAAGGAGAAACGAAAAAGCTTCTGCTCCTTCCCGCAGGTGCCCATGCTGGGGCTGCATTCGCAGCCCCGGCACAGGCGCCTACAGAAAGGAGGTTATGGGATAGGGGAATTCAGATCCTGGTGCCAGGGATAGTGGGGACAATGATGGGGACATGGCCGAGTGCTTGGCAATGCCACTGGCACAAGCGCCGGGAGCGAGCGGAGCAAGATGCACCATGTGGTGCCCGGCCGAGGCGATTCCAACGCTCCCCGCAGCATTCCCTTGCTCCAGGCTCGTGGCCGGCTGCAAGGAGCCGCAGCAGCTGCATTTTTTTGCCGGCCTTGCCAAGAAATGAGTTTTTCCTCGGGCGAGGTGTTTACTCAGTGGCTTCCTCTCTGGCCTCACACGCGCCGGACCCGGTGGCTCTCGGTGCTGTTTGCACCCATGGCAACGTGCAAGGGACAGCTATTGCAAAAGACAACGTGGCTCCTTCCTCCTCCTCCTCCTCCTCTGCCACCCCAGTGCTGGTAAAATGGGGTCTGGAAGCTGGAGGGGTCATGGATGGTGGGGGATGGGCTGGTGACGGCGGTCGGGCTCTCCGGTTACCTCCCTGTGCCGCTCTGGTGCTCCGACCCATCTCCTGTAATCTAGCGCGGTGGCAGGGTTTAATTAATTAATGGGGATTGAAGGCGCGGGGAGCTGGTGGAAAGTGATGCCGCAGGACTGAGCGTAGCAGTGGGATCCCATCCACCCCCCTGGCGTTTGGCCAAGGATTCAGGGGGACCAGGGATGCTGGGGCACGGAGCAGGGGTGTTTTCCGGAGCAGTAGGAGGAAACAGCACCACGGGATGGAGGGAAAACCAGGGAGATCTCCACCACTAAATGTTTGCTTTTAGTGTTGGCCTTGGCTGGGGAAATGATGCTTCTGTGTCGCAGGAAAATTGTAGCAAGAAGGGGAGCACAAGGATTGTTAATATGGCCCCGGTGAGGAAGAGGAGGAGGAGGAAGAGGAAGGGAAGGTGCCTCTGCTCTCAGCTGAAGCTTTGTGGAGCCCTCCCCTTGCGCTGCACGCGTGCTCCACGCTGCCCCATAAATTATTTAAGTGCTTTTGCTTTCCTGCATGAAATATTCAACCCACTGCTGAGGGAGCTGGGGGGCGGATGAGCTAACGGAGCTGCTGGCGGGTACCGGTGATTGGGGCGGTCGGGGGAGAGGGATCTTTGGGGCAGGTAAAAATAACCCTGGCACGGCGTTGCTGCTGGGTTCGGCCCCTGTGCCCTAAACAAGCTGCCAGTCAGCGCTTGCACAGCGGCTCTGCCACAGCACATGCCAGTGCCACCAGCCCCAGGTGCTGGCAGGATGACGGGGGGGTCTCGTGTTCCCCGCTGCAGATGGGAGCTTTAATTGATGCTTTTTAACGAGAGGGCCGGACTCTGCTCTCGCTTGCCCCCTCCATGATGTAGATGTTTTACGGAGGGTCGCCATGGGATGGGGAGATGAGGCTGCAGCCGGGTGTTGGATGAGGTGCTCGTGGGTGCTGGCCTGGCAGGGAGGAATGCCAAACCTGCCAGCAGAGGTGCTGGCAGGGCTGCCTGTCCTCTGCCAGCCCTGGATTTGGCCTTCTGCTCCCCTGCCCCGTGGCGGTGCGGCCGGGATGCTGCTGTGCCCAAGCACTGGCACGCATCCGTCCCCAGGGCAGGGACTGCGGCTGTGTCACCGCATCCCCACCTCGTGCAGGACGTCCAGATATCCCAGCCTTCGGCTGAGCCCTCACACCACCACTCAGGGCTGCAAACCGCCCCCAAAACCTGCAAAATGGGTGGAAACCCTCCCCCCAAAAGGCTGTGGCTATCCCCAAAACCACCGTTGGGACCACAGCCCTGCTGCGCTCTTCCGGAGCAGGGAGGGACTCGGTAAAAGCAATGCCTGGTTGTTCTTTTTTGGTGGAAGAAGCTAGTTTTCAAGGGCGTGTTCATTAAAAAGAAGAAGGGGGGGGGGAAACAAGCCCTGAGCAGGGCTGAAAACTTCATCGACAGGAAGGAAATGGGGTGGTTTATTTCAGTCTCGAGTTTGCTCATCGGGGCAAGGCTTGAGTCTTCCGTGTGCTGATAGCAGCCCCTCTGTGAACAATGGGGTCGTGGGGCCCTTCCTCTGGCAGGAAAATGGCTTGTTCTGGTGAAATTTCCCAGTTGGTGCTGAGTCAGCAGGTCCTGGTGGGACAGAGCGTGATGTGGAGGGTGCTGGGTTAACCGGCCCGGTATTGAGCAGGAGCAAACACGCTGGGAGGTGAGCTTGGGTTTCCTTGGGGTTTGCAGCGAGCGACCTGCAAAACAGCCCACAGGTGCTGGAGAAGGAGCAGGTCGCAATTTTGGGGTCTAGGAAAGACCCTCTGCCACCACTTTCTGCCTCAGTTTCTCCCCACGGGTGATGCTCATCTCCCCATCCCTCAGCAGGAGAGGGGCAGCCAGGTGTTATTCAGTGTCAGGAGTGGAGGGTAGATCTGTTATTACAGTCGCTAACTGGGAGCCGTGGGCTCATGGGGCAGCTCGCAAGAGCCAGCAGTTCTTATTTTTTATGGAGGTGGAGTAGGTGGAGTTTGCACTTGCTTTATGGCTGCGGTCACCCAACAGAGAGCTCAGGTGTGGGAATTCCTATTTATCCGGGTACCGCTCCCGGCGGGGAGCCCAGGACACCCTGCAACCGCCGCGAGATGTGAGGGAGGGGACTTCCAGGGCACCAACACCGCGGCAAAGCCCTGCTCCTTCTGGAAGAGGCTGCCCACCATGGGCAGAGCAGGTCCCCCCTTACAGCCAAGGGAGAGAAGATGGAGCCGTGCTGCCTCTGCCCCTCCTGCCTGTTCCTCTGGGCTCGGCTCCAGCAGCATCTCACGTGCGGGGCCGTCGGCATTAAAAGAGCCCGACCAGCCTGGGAGCTGCCGATGGCTCTGCGAGAGGACCCTCTGCTTTGTCATTTCTGTCTTAAGTGCGAGAGCCTCAACTTGAAGCTCAAGCTGGCAAAAATCAATGTTTTCACATCAAAGGAAATACTTACAAACCTCTGTGTCTTTCCTAAGGGCTGTAAAATAATGCCGCATGCAGCAGCTCGCATGGTGACAGTGGCTCTGTTACCGCTCACTTAATTCACGCCCTCGTAGAGCCTTGGCTGCCCTCGGGCTTGGGGAGATGGCGGCTGGAAGATGCCTGGGAAGCTGGGGCTCAGCTTGCACCGTCGTCCTTGCAGCATTGCTCTTTGCACCGTCGTCCTTGCAGCATTGCTCTTGCACGACCGGCTGCAGTCAGATGGAGCCTTGGCCACAAACAGGGTATCTGAGCCCTGCGGGAAGCCGGGTTTGCTCCCAAGAGCCCAGCATGCACTCTGTGGTGGTAGGAGTAGGATCGAGGATCCCCGGAGGGTGTCCGGGACTGGGTGACAGCCCAGCTCGGGGGGGTCCGCAGGGCTGCCCGCGATGGGGATGGACTTGGTTCTGCACTAGAATAACCAGTGGGGCTGCAGACAAGAGACTCTTCTCTCCATATCCATGGCCAATTTATCCCCATCCATTCTCACACCAGCACCATCCTTTAGCTTAAACAGCTCTTCTCCCTTCCCTGGTGACGTATCTATAGCGCGATCCCATCCCTTCCCCGTTCTCGCTTTGCCAGGCTGACCGTGCCATGTGCAGGCTCTTGCGTAAGCAACCCCCATCTCTGCCTATCCATCCTGGTGTGGGAGCCGGTTGTTATCGTGCTGTTCTCACCTCCCTGTGATTTGCAGCTCTGCGATTTCCCGGGGCAAAATGCATCTCCAGGGTCGGTGGCATTTTATTCATTCACAGCAGTTTTTAAAGCCGTAATCTGCCCAAGATGATTGATTTGGTCCCGCTGGGGTGCAGGGGGTCGGGCTGTAGGTGAGCAAGGGGCGAGTTCTCTGGCTTGCTGAATTATTCACCTCCGTGTGATGCTCGTGCCAGTTCTGGAGGAAGCAGAGACAGTGGCAGAACAAGTCCGAGCTCCGATGGCATGGGCGTACCGGGGCGGGCAGCACCAGGGAAAAAAGCTTCAATGCACGTCGGTGGGTGCTGCAAATCGTCCGTGCCATCCTGGCCTCGGCAGGCGCCGGGCTGCACGCCAGCACGTGGCTGTGCCAACTGCTGTGGGTGACTCAACTGTCACCTGGGTTGTCCGCAACTCACCCTATGGGAAATGAGTCAGGTTTTAAGGAAGAAAAATGTTAAAGTGATGGGGCAAGAGTCCTTCCTGCATGGGGAGGAGGGCGGCGCTGGTCACAGGAGGGAGACGGGGATGGAAGGTTGCAGGCAATGCTCAGGTACGGAGACCTCGCTCGCCTCTGATGCTGCCTGTCGCGCTTCTCCCCAGAGATCGGGGGAAGGAAGATGGGAACACCCTCTAACTCATCCCACCAACAAAAACCTGGGGCATGAGCTCAGCTCTCACCTGCCCTGGCACCCAGGAGCTCCTCTTGGTCTTGCTGTTGGCCAGAGATGCTCTTCCTCCTCCCAAAAGGCTGTGTGGGGAAGAGAGGGGACAGGGACTGATCCAGAGCATGGGCTGAACTGTGTGTGTGCCTCTTCCCTCTGCAGAGATGGACACCTTCAGCACCAAGAACCTGGCCCTGCAGGCCCAGAAGAAGCTCTTGAGCAAGATGGCTACCAAGACCATAGCCAACGTCTTCATTGACGACACCAGCAGTGAGATCTTGGATGAGCTCTACCGGGCCACCAAGGAGTACACTCACAACCGTAAAGAGGCCCAGAAGATCATCAAAAACCTCATCAAGATTGTCATGAAGTTGGGTGTGCTGTACCGCAATGGGCAGTTCAGCCCCGAGGAGCTGCTGGTGATGGAGCGCTTCCGCAAGAAGGTGCATACCTTGGCCATGATGGCTGTCAGCTTCCACCAGATAGACTTCACCTTTGACCGCCGGGTCATGTCGGGTGTCCTTACAGAGTGCCGGGACCTGCTGCACCAGGCTGTCAATGGCCATCTGACGGCCAAATCCCACTCCCGCATCAACCATGTCTTCAATCATTTTGCGGACTATGAGTTCCTCTCGGCTCTCTACGGGCCATCTGAGCCCTATCGCACCCACCTGAAGAGGATCTGCGAAGGGGTTAACAAGATGCTGGAGGAGGACAACATATGAAGTTGGCCGAGATGGGCCATCGGCAGCGACTGCCGGACTCTGCCTCCTGTGAGACCAAGGACAGGATGTACGCCTGTTTTGACTATCACCAGGCTTGACGTCCTCTTCTCCTCTGTAGTGCTAACTCATTTTCTCCTCGTTTCTACAAAAGACTGAACCTGTTGACTTTGTCTAACCCTTGCCTGGGGTCTGATAACCCACCCTGTGCTGGACTGAGTCCTTTCCAGGTGATCCTGGGCTTCTGGGCTCCTGCTGTACAGTTTGATTTCCTTTGCTCACCAAGTGCTCTTAGCTCAGAGTCCAAGGAACTGGACTCCTCACCTTGAACTCTATCGTAACCCTCCCGGGGGAAAACCAAACCAAAGACTCACGGTGTGTAACACCTCTAAGGTGCCTCTGAGCGGGTGGGCAGTTGGTTGGATGAATGGTTGTGAGACCCTATTACTGGAGGGTTTTGGAGCCCCATGGTTTTCTTTCAGCAGCTCCATGACATGATGGGAGCAGATCATGGTCCAGACTTCTGCTGCCCAGGGTAGGAAGGTGCTTCTGCACCTCGCAGGCTAGCATGGGCTTTGAACTCCTAGAGGACAAGTCCTTGAGACCAGAAGGGTCCCACCTCTCTTGGGGCAGGGAGGGAGCCAGAGGGACCTGCTCCTTCCCTGCATCCCAGGTATACCCCTTCATCCAAGACCCAACTCCCCCCGCCAGCCTCCTGCAACAGTACCACTGTGATGGCTCCGACGCCTTCCTCAGTGGTCGTCCAAATCTCTGCCTGGGATTTCATACATTTCATGTGTCCTCCACTGAGTTATGGTTGTAATTCTTTAGGAAACGCTGTAGCCCTCATGAGTTATTTAAATAAACTCACCTGTTTGGCCTGGGTGCTCCATGCGGTTTTTACAAAGGCGGTTGACAGTGATAAAATGAGCGCTGGGGACAGTTGGTTTTGTCTTTTAAATGACAATTGCTCTCTGCGACCTGGGGTTTTTAGTCTCTGTCCCCCGGCATCGCTGCCAGCCAGGCTGCCCCTGCTCGGTGGCCCAGCAGCTCCAGGCTTTGCACGGTCAGTGTTGAACTGGTGGGAGGAAACATGGTGCAAAACCCAGCGCAAACCGATAGCAAAGGTCTGGGGTCCCGGGGGGAGCAAATCCTGCTCCCATGCAGACGCTCACACGTGCTCCTCTGCATCCCTGCGTCCCCGCACTGCACAGCAGGAACTAAAGAAGCACAGCCCTGACAGCAGAAAGCCGTGGGCAACTTTGCAGAATTCAATACAGGCGTGCTGTAAAAGCATTGTCCTGTCAGAGCATGGATGCACTAGCCATGGCCTGCTTCCAACACGCTGATCTTGGGTTTGAACACCAAGAATTGCCCTTTTAGCATACAAGATGCTGTAAAATCTCAGCTGGCCTTATCTCCTCGACCTTCTTGTGCCTCCTGTTCCACAGGATGTCTCCAGGCACAGGAGGCTGCCAGCGCTCGTGGGCAGAGAGCGGCTCCATGGCTCCCATTTGCTGCTCCCTTCCTGCCACTGGCTCGAGGCACTGATAACTTTCATCCTTAAAGAGTAAATAAAAGAAATAAAGCCCCTATCTCTGTCATTTCATAGGCCTGGCTCCAGCTATCACAGCTAATCTAATTGCATGATGCAGCTCGTGGGGGGTTAAAGCACATTTACAGGTGTGCATGGAGGAGAACACGGCCAAGATCCACCGAGGTGTTGGTCCCTCAGGGAGGGCAGGGTGAAGGCGGTCTTTGGCGCACGGCATTTGAGAACAGACGTTCCCGTCCCCCCTGGGCTGGCGGCAGCTGTCAGGTATGTGCCGAAGAGGAGCCGGAACTGGAAACAGCTCGGTGGAGTTATCAGCAGATGCGGCAAGCAGGCAAAGCGGATCGGGGCTGATGGATGCGGTGGCAGTGGCTGCTGTGCTGACAGCCAGAAACGCTTCACTGTTCTGTTCTCGAGGTGCCTGTCGGCACCAGCTGCAAGATGCTCCTTAATTGCATGAAACATCTCGCTCAGATAAGCCCCAACTCACAGCTGTTCCCTTTGTCCCTGGGGTTTCATATACCCCAGGACTACACTTAACCCACCAAATTCCTGGCATCAGCTTTCCTTCGCATACAGGTGTCTAATGTGAAACTTCCCCCACACATCCCACAGCAAACACCCACCTCATTCCCAAACTCTTGCCTTTTTGTCCTAGGGAAGCCCTGGAGAGCACACTCTCTGCTAGAAGAGCAATCTTATGGCCTGGGTTTCTCATCTCAGCCCTGGCTGTACAAGTCTAAGAAATGAGTCCCTTCAACTCCCTTTGGTCTGGTTCTGTCCAAGCGACTGGTTAAACAGGAGAAAGGACAGAGACCTGCAACATCTGCACCCTCGGAGCTCAGGTAGGAGCACACTAGGGACACTTCTGGGCTCTGCAAGTTATCTGCAGATCCAGAAGGAGCCGCACAGTAGAGAATGAAGCATTTAGGAACAGCCTGGAAAAGAGAGCTTGTGAAATCCCCAGTGCAAAGCACCCCCAGACTGCCAAAAAACAGGGAACTGCCCCCCAAAACGTGCAAAGCAGCTACCAATGACCACAACCATCACTGGATGTCAAAAGCACTCGTCATGACAGTGCTGGGTTATGCAAACTTACAGCTGGAGTCTTGTTCTCACGTGCTGGGACTCCTCTCAGGTGGGCAGAACCCCCGTAAACCCTCTGCAGCCTCCAAACTCCAGTGTGACATCTCAGCTTCTCCCAGCCAAGCAAACGCCGAAGGTCGCACCACTCACTGGGCATCCAGTTGAAGAGGGCAGGAGCCACAGAGCAGAGCAAGCTCAGGCCAGAGCATGATGCTTTATTTCTTTATTTGTGTTGTATTTACACAGGAAAGGAATTCCACATTCCCTCACTGTTATTACTCTAGATAAGAAAAAAATCACTTCTGTATGTAGAAAATAGTCCTGCAGTTGTACTGAGACATGAAAGTGTTGCTTGGATTGATTCCTGGGTTGTGTCAGAATAAGCAGCTCTGCCTGCCCCATGCCAAGTTATCCCAACCTGTGCTCTGCACTAGGGCAGCTCCAGAATATCCTCCCCAGCGAAGCCAGTTATGGTCTTCAGTATCCACACTCAACAAGGAGTCAGATAGCTTTGGGCAACTCTCTCTTCCTTCCCCACCCCCTCTAATTTAATTATTTCCTCTTGTCATGCTTGCAGTGAAAGAAATCCTGTCTCCCCTCCAGAGACTACAGGGTTAACAACTTTCCTTTAGCAAACGCTGTTTAAATCCAGTCACTTATCTTTCTGCATTGCTCTTCCTAGCAAGGGAGATAAGGAGCCCCCATTTGAGGGGAGCTTTACCATATTCAGCAGATCAACCAAGCAGAAAGCGGGCGACAGAATGGCTGGCTGCAGATCAGGAGTCTCAGAGGAGGTTTCCAGCTGCAAAGCACATTGTTACTCTGACACAGGACAGAATGTATCTGCCTTAACACCTCCAAGCCCCACTTGTGTTGGACCCTAGCACATTTCAATACGGAAAACATAAAAGGTTTGGCCAACCAAAAAAACCCGCAGTTAACAAGGAATCTTCTTTATCTGCCATGCTCTTCCGGCCAAAACACTCTGCCCAACACCAGCCTCAGGGTCACAGCTCGTCACGGGGTGTTTTTGCTACAATCATGAGTTTGGACAGTTCAAAACGGAATTTTCCTTCCTTGTGAGACACTAGAAAGAGAGAAAACAAGCACAGGATAAACAGATGGTAAGGCATGAACAAAACAGCTCTGCTGGTTCCTTTCCAGGACGATGAAGCCAGCAAGTCGGGCATTGCACTTCCTTTTTATGCATGCAACAAGTATGTTGTGATAAACCCGTTCTTCCCCCATGCTTATTTAACATTTACACTGGAACAGGACCTGCAAAATCCTGCCGCCAGCTATGGATCAAGAGCGTATACCCCCCCACTCTGTAACATGCTCTGTTCTCCTATACATTGTCACCTATCCGCATTAAGCTTAAATACTCATCTCCTGGTAAACAGCCAGGCTTGTGTCCCACTCCAAACCCTTTCCCACAGAGTTCTCTCAGTCACAGACCTGTCGTTTCGGAGATTTCAAATTCTTCCTGTTTTAAGGGGACGTCGCTTTGTCCACCCACTGCAGCTTGAGACTGAAATGGGAAGGAAGAATGTTTAAGCAGTTGAGGCAATGCAAGAAGCTACTTTATTTAAAGTACAAACAAACAAACAGCACATTTTGAAGAATGAACTTGTGTTTTAATAATGCAGAGTGAAAGAATTAAACCCACAAAGGAAATTTGAAGGAAAATCTCCGGCTATTTCCTATTAAACCATAAACTTGTGTCCTTCGGGTGGCTGAAAGCCTCACCACTGAAGACTGGGAAATGGAAGAATGAACCAGACAAAAGCACCAGCAGAGATTTTATTTACTTTGTCACATACAATTCAGTAAGGCAAACCAAGCCTCTCCTTGTGCAGTGCACCCTGGCAGGATGGTGTCTTTTGGAGTCACCAACGCTGGCAAAACCAGCAGCAACCCGATGGTGTTGAGGGAGCAGAAATAAAATGGTGCAGGAGAGCCTACCTGCGGCCTCTCTCCTGACTGCCACCACTCTAATTAAGGACGTGGTGGAGTACATTTTATTGCACAGATGTCTAACAAATGTTTTCCATGTCCAATTCATGTTTTATAGCAGCCTCCCACATGCCTGCTTCCAAGTGATCAGCTGGGACTTACATAAGCCATGGCATATTCTATCTTGGCTCCTTTCACTTCAGCTTTAAACTGGGTAAAGAAGAGATAAGACTTCCCTTGGGGCCTGAAACAAGAAAGCAGAGTTTTTGACATCAGCAGAGAGGGTGGAGGTGCAGATGAGTTCAGGAATCATGGCTCCCTCCCTCCACAGCCATCTCTGGCTCTCTTGTAGCTCCATCTAGTGTAGAGGGGGGAGAGGGGGGAAGACAGCATTTACCAACGGCCGCATGGCTAAAGAGCCCACCCAGATTCACAGTATCTCTTGGGAGAGGAAAGCCCTCCGGTGCTGCCCTGCAGAGAGCCAAACCCAGCTGCGAGGCAGCGTCACTGGCCCAGATCCCACCTGCCTTGTTGTTGCTTTTGCCTCAGAGAGTTTGGAGTTAAAGAACATACCTCCAGACGGAGCAGGAGAAGAGCAGGTTGTCTTCGCTGACTCCAATGTTCATCTGCCATTGCTGCAGAGGGGAAAGGTCCAAACAGTTAATGTGGGTACGAGCTTCCCACTTCCCACTCACTCCTGAGGCCAGTTACCTCCCCTCCCAGCTGCAGGCATGGCAAGTTTCAGTCACTCTAAAATAACACAACACAACTACACAACACTTGCTGACGGCCCTTTTTACTTTGTGTTGCACAAAGCTCAAGGCCTGGTTGCCCTCTCCTCTCCACGATTTCATTAGTACAGTTACAGAAAAGAGTTAAAGTCTCATTTCCCTTTGCACTAAAAGGACCTCATTCTAACAGGACTTGCAGATAAGAAAGCACCAACTGTGTATCTGCACAGCACTTACTGCAGCAGCAACATGCGCTGCAAAAACCTTCAAACCTCCTAAAGAATGCAGGAGTTACTCCTTCGAGGTCCTTCCTATCAACTAGGGTATGAAAATGTCACTCCCTGTTCTCCAGAGACATCCAGCCCAGAGATTTGTTAAGCCTTACAAATGTCACGGCCTCACAAACCACAGCATCATTGCAACACACGAAGGACGCTTCTGTTTAGGGAGCAAATCCAACAAGTTACTTTTGCAAACATGCAGCGTTGGAAACGGTGCAACCACCCTTCCTCACAGCTCCCGGTCCCTGGAATCAGCTCATCACAAATGAAACCATCCTAAACAGCTTCTCACTCTGTGCAACTGTAGAGACCGAGCATAAGGGAAACGCTCAAAGGTTTGCCCAACTCACCTCGTTCGTTCCTCCCTGAGCTGAGTACGTGAAGGTGCAGGTGTAATCCCCCTGGAAGAAGAGAAGAAGACAATGAGCAGCCTCACTCGAGCGGGACTTTCTCTTTGTTCACCATCAGCCACGTTTTGGCGAGGATGTCAAATCTGGGGACACCTGAGAGAACTACCAGGGCTGCGGCACAGTGCAGCCCCCAGCGGTCTCACCCTGGGGGTGATCGAGGAGGAGCATGCACCACGTCCTCGTCCGGACCTCGGTGGAGCACAGACAGAGCCAGGGGAGTCAGCAGCACCCCGTGCTGCTGGGGTGGGGACCCGTATTCCGGGGGCCCAGGGACTCCTAGCCGCCTTCTCCATACGGCCCCTTCCCCTTCATGAGCCTCCTTCCCATAGGGACCCTTTCTTCAAGACTCCCTTCCCCCTGGCGACCCCTCCCTCCCCGTGGAGTACCTCCTCCCTTTGGAACTCCCCCTTGGGGACCCCTTCTCCCTGGGGGTCATTCTCCATGGCAAGCCCCCCTCCCTGGGGACCTCCTCACCACAGAGACTGTCCCAGCTTGGGGAGCCATTCTCTTTGGGGACCTCCTGCTGCTGGAGACCCCCCCCTCCTTGGGGGCTTCCTCCCTCCTTGGGGACTCCCTCCTCTCCCTGGGAGCCTCCTGCATTTGGAACACACACACCCCCGCCTTGGGGATCCCTGTCCCCCTGGGGACACCCTCCCCTGCCCCTAGCAACCGGCTCGGATCGCCCTCCCTTGCCACATTTTGTCCCGCCTTCCCTCGCTGGCTGGCAGCCAATCCCCATGGCAGTAAGCGGGAGCGACGTGCCGTGCAGCCAATCAGGGAGAGGCGCGTACCCTCTCCTCACCCCTTCCCTCCTCGCCTCTCACCAAGCTCCGGGAGAAGGAGTGAACCTCCCCGCCGGGCCGCACGTCGAAGTCGGCCGTGCTCGGTTCCTCCGTGGCCCGGGCCGCCAGGCATAGCAGGGCGGCGGGGACCAGTGCGGCCCACAGCCTCCGGCCTCTCCTCCCGCTGGGCGCCGCCATCTTGGAAAGGAAGCCCGGACTACAGCACGCGGGAGGGGTCAATGCGGGCTGCGGCCGCTCAGCGGGCGCCTCGGCGGCCATCTTGGATGTGGGCAGAGAGCCCGGGCGGGTTAACCCTTGGGCAGCCGCGGTGGGGACAAGAGACCGTGGGGACAGGAGAGCACTGGGACAAGGAGCCGTGGGGACACTGGGATATGGAACAAGGGGACATGGAGACAGCAGTCTCCCCCCAGCTAGTGCCCTTGGGGTCGTGCTCTACTGTGTGGTTGCTCCCACGGGGGATAGGGGGCAGCTGTGGGACATTTTGGGGAGCCCACACTGCCACGGGCCATGCCCTGTGACCCTGCAGCCCCTGTCACCCCAGCCTGGCCCCTGCTCGCCCTCTGGGCTGCTGGGCTGTGCGTGGCACTAAATCCCCCAAATTATTCAGGATGGGGAAATAAAAAGCAGGCCGGGAGAGGAAAGGTTCATTTTCTGCCTTGTCATGCAGGTTTAATGGGGTAAAGACTTCTATTTTAAAGAGCTTGGCATGCCAGGCAGCGTTGTTGGCTCAGCCCCTGCAGGGTCAGGCAGAGCTGCAGCCACAGCCAGAAAATCCAACCCTGGCCGGTGGCCTTTGGGATTCAGCTGGAAGGAAAAGGGGCCGTGGGATGGGAAAGAAGGGAAAGAGATGGCCAGGCTGGGAGGAAAGGCGCGGAGAGAGAGCCTCTCGCCGAGCATTGTGCGGAGGGAGCTTTGCCTTTCCCACCAGGAAAAGGACTGGCTGTATCAGCAATGCCTTGGCCACCTAACCCTGCCTGGCCACCATTTGCAGGCGCAAAGCAATTAGCCATGCCACTTTTAATTGCTTCTCACTGCACACAAACAAAAGCCCCTTTCCAGAAGGAAACAGCTGGTATATCCACAGGGAGGGCAGGGAGAGATGCCTGGGCAGGGAGAGATGTCCTCTCCCCCTGCAGCCCTGGCTCACAGCGCGGGGAAGCTGGCCTGGTTGGCCACCCCGCACTGGTTGTCGGCACCCTTCAGCAGACGGATGTAGCCCTGCTCACCCCACACCTCTGACCAGCTGCAGGAAGAGATGGAGAATGAACACATCCGCATTCCCACGCACACGGAGACCTGGCCCCACTCAGGGAGGGTGAGCGAGATGGGGCCGGGAGCCAGAGCACCCAGTGGGACAGGGATGCAGCTCCAACCCCAGCAGGAGTGGGGGACAAGCCATGCGTGGGGGTGGAAGGGCTGGCAGGAATGGGGGGACACCCTCACCCCGTACCTGTTCTTTAAGATCCAGTAGCTCATGTTGCGCCCATGCTCCTGGCTTATGCCGTAGCCCACGGCCAGCATCCCGTGGTTCACCCGCTGGCTGCAAAACATGCTGCTGAAGATGCCTGGGAAGAGCAGAGCCGGGGTGAGCCGGGGGCCGACCCCGATCGCTTCTCCTCCAGGTGAAAGCAGGATGGTGGATCCTATTCCCCCTGGGCTGGGTGCCCTGGGGAAATTCTGAGGCTCAACAAGGGCTCAGCAGCTCACCCTGCCTACAAGGCAGCCCTGCCTCAGTTTACCCATCCACACCATGAAAAGCGAGACAGTACCCGACTTGTAGAAGTGGAAGTGGAAGCTGCTGGCATCCACTGCCACGGACACGGGGCCCATGGTCGCCACTGCCTGCTCCAGCGCCACCTCGTTGCCCTGGGCCACCAGCCAGACGGCGGAGCAGTTGGCCGCCCTGTCCCGGGGGTTGTATTGGCAGCTGAAGGTGTCCTGAGAGGATGGAGAGAGTCACGCCAGGACTGGGACGTGCTGGCACCGCTCTGCTGTGTCCCCAGGGCAGCCCACCATCCCTTACCGTGGCCATGTAGGGGTAGACGTGCTCTGAGTTCAAGCCGCCGTTGTCGCGCACGTACTGGAAAGCGCGGGTCATGTAGCCCCCATGGCAACCGCTGTTGCCCAGCTTTCGGGAACAGTCGATGAGGTTCTGCTCACTCAGCACCACTAGCTTCCCTGTCCAGTTGAAGACGAGCCCCTCCAAGGCCCCAGTGGCACTGAACGCCCAGCACGACCCACAGTGCCCCTGGGCGAGATGAGGACAGCAGAGGGGGTCACGGCATCGCCCCAAAACCCATCAGACAGGGATGCTGTGACCCCCCGACGCTGCTCTCCAGCTCCTCAGCTGCAAAACTGCAGCAGCCAACACTATGGGAGCTGCTTCTTAGGGTTGCCCAGAGGTTTTTTGGTGCTTGGGAGAATGCTGCTGCTTGTTTCTGCTGCCCAGACTCCCGGCACCCATTGCGCAGCCACGGCCAGACCCCCGCCCCGTGCCCACCTGGTTCTTCACAGGTGTCACGTAGCCCTTCGCTCGCCAGTCCACCTCCACCGGGGTCTTCAGGGCTGCCGAAGCCTGGAAGAGCAGCGCCGGCTCCTCCCGCCGCACCGGGGTGAAGCCATTCAGGAGCAAGTTAAACTCCTCGTCCGTCTGCAGGTCACCAAGGGAAAACTCGTGTGATGCCACCAACACCCGGCCGGTCGATCCCTGGTAAGCCGCCCAGCCCCAGGGGCACCTGCAGCTCCCAGCAGAGCAGGTTGGGGGTACCCAATCCCCAGATCAAGCCCTGGGTGATTGAGGGGTCCCCGGTCCCCGGATCAGGCCCTGGGTGCAGGGAGGGGTCCCCGGGGAAGGTGCTGGCTGTGTTGGCAGGTACCAGGTCTCCATAGTGGTTCATGGCCAGGTGGAAGGCGTGCTGCCCCTGCGATTCCTCCCAGTTGTGCTGCTGGATGCGCTGCAGGTTCTTCTCCCAGACCTCCCTGCGGGCGGCCTCGGCCTCCTGCCCCGGGGCAGAGCGGCAGCAGGGTCAGAAACATCCTCCAGGAGCACAGGGTGCAGGACGGGGTGGGTGCACACGGGTAGCTTTGCGTGAGAGCATGTGCCGGGAGGCCTCGGGGGAGCAGGACCTACCCTCGGGTACTCCTTGGCGTGGAGGCTCTTCCACCCTTCCCAGGCTTCCTCCAGGGCAGGATCCAGTGCTGCGGAGCAGCCCAGCAGGGCCAGCAGCAGCCCCAGTGGCACAGCCATGGCACCCGGCTGGGGGGAATGGCAAGAGCAGGGTCGGGGGGGCCCCAGACTGAGCTACCAGCTGGGGCCATGGGCTGGGAGCAGGACAAGCATTTCCAAGCCCGAATTAGAGGTGAGGAGGAGGCAGAGAAATGCAAACAGAGCAGCCAAGCCAGGGAGAAGAGAGGCACGTTGGTTCCTTCAGCTGGAACAGCTTTTGCGTGGCCGCGCTGCTGTTTTGACAGGAGCTTTAGGAGGTCTTAGCTATCCTTTGGGTGGCATTTAACTGTCTTTAGGACAGGAACAAGGAGTTTCACAAGAGCAGATGGAAGAAGGAGGCAAATGCAGATGAAAGGGCAGCGAGAGTGGTGGGGACAGTGCTGGCTCTCCCCGCTCCCCACCCCACTATGCTCCCTACAGCCTCTTCCCACTCTTTTTATTTGCAAAACCCCACTGGTTTTGCAAAAACCCTCTCTCCCCTCTTCCCACAGCAGCATCCCCCTCTGCAGCAGCTCTCCCTGCACCATCAACAAGGAGCACAGCTAGCTGCCCCTGCGTGGGGACTCAGCGGCCAGCAGGATCAAGCCCCAGGCAAAAGGATGAGCTGGGAAGGCAGGATCATATCTGGACCCCTCCAGAGCAAGGTTTGCCTGTTGGCTGGAGAGAACTCAGCCTCCGAGCTCCAACCCAGAGCAGCTCTAGGACTCAAGGCAAAGCAGAAGAGCCCAGCAGAGCAAGAGCTGCAGCTGCTGGGCCAGGACAAAGCTGTTTTCACTTGAAAGCCAGCCGAAATCTGCACCAGCAGAAATCTGCACCAGCCTCCGAGCAAGGGGCTCGAGCTGGAATCAGAGATAGGAGGCTTTTCTACAGAGGTGGGGAGGCAGAGGAGCTGCCACTGCACACCAATGACTGAAGCCTTGCATCTGTCCCAGCACAAAGGCGGGATGCCCGTGCGTACATGCTTCACCAAAATCCCTCCGTGAGGATTTTCCAGTATCAATTTACACCCTTTCTTTTTGCCAGCATCCACACACAGCCCTCCCCCAGTCCCGGCCTGGCCCCCATCACCACCAGCCCCCCTCCACTGCAGCCATTTGTCTTCCTCACATCACCACCACACATCCCGTACCTTCTTTGCTGGAACCTGGTATTTCTGAGGAACTTCAGTTATTTGAGCATCTTTCAGGGCAAGCGGTGGCTTTTCTGTGCTAATTTTTTAGCTTAAGCAATGTTTTTGTTTTAAAAGTAAGTCATCAAGAACATCTGTTCTCCCTCCACATCCTCCACCTAAAAATAAAGCCCCACATGTTGGGTTTTCATGGGAGAAATGCCTGCCAAGGCACTCTCATGCTTAGTCCCAATTCTTAAGGAAAAGTCATTTTTGCCCAGTTTCCCCGGCACCCATTACAACACCCGCCGCTTCCTCTGCTGTTACCGCTCGCTCAGGAAATTAACTCAACTTCATGCTACAGCTGCAAATCCTATATCTGAAAGAGACACTATGAACCCAGCTGCACCGTGCTTCATACTCCCATTGCCTTTCCCGCAGGACAGCTGGGTGGGGGCCTCCCACATCATTTGTATTTCAATTCCCGACAGAGCCTGTTCCATATTGAAAAGCTCAGGATTGCGGTAGGTGATTTCCCAGTTAATGCCTCTCAGGATTCTCAATCCTCAAAAGAAGAAAACCAACCCCTTTTTATGGTGTGAAATAATCCTACAGCTTCAGAAGCAAGCTTGGAGGATCAAAGGAGCTGACAGATTTGTAAACTCTTCTAGACAAGAGCGTTTTAAGAGTGCACTGCAGACATTTTAAGAAATACTTTCTCTTTTGGGACAGGAAAAAGCAGTTTCAATTAAGACTGAAAAGAAACAAACCCTGCAAAATAAAGCTTCTTACCATCCACTGGCACCCACCTGGCTCTAAAGAAGGCAGGGAGAAAGGGGAGCAACTTTTCTGTCTGCAGATTTCTCTGAAGGAAACTTCTGAGATGTGCAACTTCCTCCATTACGTCCCCTTCCGCCCCTCCGACCTCAAGAGCTGCACCAGCAGTTACTCAGTGGGGTGCACAGTAGAAGTTAAACACAACTGCAATAGTCAGGACAATTATTTGGACACAGAGACAAAAAGGGGGAACAAATATGCTCACAATCGTATTCAGAAAACAAAATGCTCCAGCTGTAAGATGCTTTGCATTTAAAACAGAAGCCTCCAGCTTGCATCCTCAGGGCATTTAATAGCAGTTTAATTAACACCTGACTCTCATATAGAAAGGAAAACAGCAAGGCCAGGTTTTGTAAGCTTTAAGCTCCAGAAAGGGCGAGCATAGGCAGGTCCAGCACCTGCAAAAAGCAGCTCCGTGTGTCCTAGCGTGGGATCGGAGCTGCAAGTGCTTGGAAGTGGTTGGATCAGAGCAGCTGCATCCCCCAGGAAGTCGGAGGGAGTTGGGGCGCTGGGCGAGGTACCGACCTCCAGCACTGAGGCTGGTATTCGCAAGCACAAGAAGTCTGACTTGCTCAAGGTCATGCAGGGCCTTAATGGCAGAGCCAAGAACACGGTCCAGGATTCCCAACTCTCCACCCTGCATCTTCAATTGCTTGGATCATGCTTCCCCCGAGGAACATCAGGGATTTAATATTCTCTCCACTGCTCGGCACAGAAACTGAAGAGAGCACTTTGCTTTTACCACAGACACGGCTTTGGCTATTGTGAGCCAGCTGCCATTCCCTCCCGAGCCCTCTCCTGCACTCCAAAAACAGGCACAAATGCCAGCCAGCGTGTCTCTTTCCAATATTTTAATGAGTCGCTACATCTTACACTCATAATTATAAAAGAATAAGAATCCATAAAAATATTTTCTTTTCATAATACGCACTTAAAATACTCCAGGGCAAGTCAACGTGGTTCATTTGGGTGGGGTTTGTTTTTTTTTTTTGCCCCTGGCAGAACCCTTGGCTTGAGGGGGGGTATGTGCTCCCCTGAGGTGCAATTGCTCAATCCCCCCTCCCCAGAATTGCAGTTCCTGTTGACCAGGAAAATAAAAACCAGAAGAGAGCATTTGCGGAGTAGAAGGGCAAGGGGAACAGTCACTGACCCGCAGAGAACTGAAGCACAGCCAATTTCAGTGCACATCTGAAAGCTCAGGGTGTCAAGGAAGGAGAAGGTGGGATCAGGAGGCAGCACAGAGAACGGAGGAAGGGAGGATTTGCATAAATATCATCCATCTTGTGTTGCAAAAACCCAAATGCTGCTGTGATCTCCGGAGAGATGATCTCTGGTTGTAGCCAGCTGCTTCAGCTGCCACGCTACCTGTTGGCACAATTCTGCTTGCGAGCGGCCATTAGAGAAAGGTATCAGAGGTCGCTGTTACTGACCCCAGCCACTTCCTCCATCAGCTCTGCAAAATTAAACTGAAAAATAGAAAAGACTAGTGTTGCATGCTTCTGTAGAGCTCTCTTCACATCCCAGGGCTCCACATTGTCGCAGCAGGGCCAGGACACAGCAGCAGCAGCAGATCAGCTCCCCTGGGGCTTAACAATAAGTAGTTCTCTCTTCCCTCCCACTCCTGGCTTAAGGCAGCTTGCTGATTCGGCTCTTCCATTTCCAACACAGGCACTGAGTTCTTGCAGGTAAGAGTATGGGAACTGCAGAGGTGCAGTGGAAGGGGAAAAGGATAGGGGAGAGAGAGACAGACACAAGCCTCAGCCTCGGGAGACAGACCACTGTCCATTGATTCCCAGGATAAAGGGAGTAGCAGCAAAAAAAGCATTAACAGCCAGGCCGGAGGAGAGGGACAGGATGAGCAGCCGAGCAGGGGCAGACCTCCAGCTTGGAAAGTGAGAGAAGGTGGCACTGTCCAAAGGGAAGGTGCCCTCCACCCTCCCCCCTCGCGCAGGGGGGACATCCAGCCCAACGGGGGCACTCAGCCATTTGTGCTCTGGGTTAGATGGCTGTCAGGGGAGTTGGTAGTGGCAGGGCACAGGAGGGGGAAGTGAGCTGTCAGTGTCCAGTTTGCAGAGGCTTGTGCTCTCAGAGGTATTCTTGTAGAAAGTGCAGCAGCGTGATTTCATAGTGCTCTCCTGACTCAGGGCACCGAATACTGTGTCTCTCGTTGGGGTAGATCTGCGCAGAAGCAGAGAGACAGGGCAGTTAGCCAGGAGCAGCTCATTCAGCACAGACAAGCCTCCCTCACATCAGCCCTTTTCACTCAACCCAGTCTCCATTGGGGCAAAAAGGTGGCAGGGAAGGTATAGAACACCAGCCCCTCTCCCTCATTGTGCTGGTGTGTGCTGCTCGGTGAGTCAGCCACCTCTGCTGCCACCAGCCAAGTGAGACAGCAACAGTTCAGCAGAGAAGGAAAGTTCCAGGCCTGAGGGCAGGAGCCCTGTTTGCAAACGCTTTTAGATACAGGCCACATCTGCCAGTGATGAAACAGCCACAGTGCCACCTCCCGGCCACCTCTTGGAGTCAAACTAGGCATTTACTGTCATCTACATTGCAACAAGATGTGGGAGCATCTGCCCCTACCTTCTCCCACCCCCAGAACACACAGCAGAAAATTTCTTCCAGATTTAAGGACTTTTCCCACTTCACTCTTCTTCCTCCTACCTGCAGCTGGTAAGGTTTTCCAGCCCGGATTAGCTGTGATACCAGGAAGTTGGTGTGAAAAAAGTGCACATTTTCATCCAAAAAGCCATGGAGGATCAGCAAACGATTTGGCCTATAGATGGGATGAGAGATAGGATGAGAAACCACACAAAAAGCTCTGCAGTGGGTCTGAGCAAAGAGCTGCCAATCGGCAAGCCAAAACTGAGCAACAGACAGGCAGTCAGAATAGCATAAGGCCATGGACGTGGTCCTCAGCCCCTCCCTGGCAAAGGGGGCTGGGGGTACAATGGCCCCATCTTGCTGCAGAAGGCATCAACCAGCCACACGAGTTAAAATTAAATGGGATCAGAATCCAGCCATTCTTTTGGGATTCAGCAGAGGTGCAACTGGTGGCACCAAGCAGGACCCGGGAACAGGTTTTTAGCAGATCACTCAACCCCACAGTACTCACTCATTGGGAAGCTTTTCTACGTGTAATGCCACAGAGCCAGCCTCATAACCTTGCTGGTTGTTTTCTGGGATATCCATGTACCGCTCAGTATACCCGGTGTCGTATGCCATCCAAACTGTGACAGGAGCACCTGCTATAGCAATCTGTCAAATAAATAGGTGGCAGGAGACAGCCTCAATTATCACGTGCTAAAGAGTTCAAATGTTCCCTGTTTTCCTGAAGAGGCAGAAAAAACAGGCTCTGGACTGTTCTGTCACTCAGACCAGGATTCTTCTATAGCAAACCCACATAAAACCCAGATTCCTCCTCCTGCTATTCCTCCTATGGTCACAATGGAGCAAATTCCTGCATATCAGCACTAAAGGCTTCCCCTTTTAAGGAGGACTTGTGGAATGATCCAGAAACCATGCTGGGGACTTTGGAAGGGGATTAGGAATAGCACATCAATTATCTCATTGGATGCTAGGCTAAGTCCTCCATTGGCAGTCACTGGGGAATCACCCTATCCCAGAAACCCCATCCTCATCAAGCTGCAGACAGATCTGTAAGCAGAATGCAGGACTGTAGCCAGGAGCTACAGGCAGGACTGAGGGACATTTTCACCCGTCCATCAGAAACATCAAGCAAAAAAAGCCAACTCCAGATGCCACGAGTTACAGAAGCTGAGAGCGCTAAGTATCCCAAGATGACAGCCCCATGTCCAGACTTACCTTGAAGACATTGGGTTTACAGATAAGACCCATGAGGGAGAGAAAACCCCCATATGACCAGCCATGTATGGCTACCCGACTCAAGTCGATGAACCCGTATTTTTCTGCTACATAATGTAAACCTTCCACCTGGTCCTCTATCTCCACCTGACCCTAAAAGGCAACATGGAAGCTCAAGTCAGTGGCTTTCTAAATCTAGAAATTTGAGACAGAAAAGACAAGAGCAACACTCACACAGGAAACATGCAACCAGGCAGCCTTAGAAAGAGCAAATGAGCAGTGATTCATCAACAAAAGTACATTACCATTTGGTTTTTCAGAGCCCCTTCAAATTTGAGTCCTCGCTGGCACGAACCCCTTCCATCAATCACTACCACAGCATAGCCTAGTGATGCTAGTGTGTTTAGCCGCAAGTACTTGATTCCTTTGAAGGAGTTATTCACTAGCTGCACCTGCAGGAGGAGGGAAGAAAAGTTTCAGAGTCAAGCAGCTGCCTTCCAGTACCCTTCTCTGTCTGTCCCACTCTGTAGGATCCTGAGCTGGAGAGCAGCCACTAACTGAGCTATCAGAGCCACGCAAATCAGACTGAATGCTGAAAAAATCATCTGAGGTTTGAAGCAGAGATCAAAATAGAGATCCAGTGCTCACTGCTAAGCAAAGCATAAGTTTTGATGCATGACTGAGCTACACAGAGCCCTGCCCTGGACAGCAATCCCATGGCCAACACCAGCAGTCAACAATCTGGATTATTACCTGAGGGCCTCCGTACACAAAGAGCACTGTGGGATGCTTCTTCCCAGGTTGAACATCATGAGGTTTGTAGACCATTCCATAGAGCTCGACATCTGACTGAGTGCGGAAGTGAAAGATCTCAGGTGGAATGTAATCTGGGGGACAACCTGCAGAAGGAAGTTCAGACACTAGCAATGCAGTAACTGGCAGCAGGCTCTGCCTCCTACCCCGCCTGGACTAGCTCATTCTGACCCTAGTCAGGGCTCTTTCAATACCAAACCGTACCAAGCCTTAGCAATGCCTCTCAGAGAAGCCTCTCCCTGGGAAACAAACAGCCTTTATATGGCCTGCCTAGGGCAATTGGCCATATAAAGAGTGAAGGGATCACCCAAGAAAACATCATCAGCTGAGTATTCCTCAGAGAAGACATGCTATGCCACAACAGCAAGATGTAGAAGGTTAAGAACAGGGACAGGTCAAATGGAGAAAACATTTGCAGGAGGGGTTCATGTACTGCTGTGAGCTGCATCTAAATCCTTAAAGGCCTTGGAATGAAGTAGCCACTGCATCCCAGATACTTGCCCCTCTTCAGACAAATCATGAATAAAGAAACATCTACACCCACAAATATCTAAACCCTGCACGCTGGAGCACTGCTTTCATTCAAAGGATGAAATAGTAACATCTTAAAAGCCCATATACCATTTCCTGGGTATTCCTAAGGATATCTCCCCCCTAAGACACCACAACTCATTTTCCTTTACAGTGAAGTTACTTGGGCCACTTCCCTCTCCATCACCTTTGCCTACCACTAGTAGGAAGAGTATCACAGACATAACCTAGCATTGAGACATTCTACAGGACTTACTGGCTGCCTCCATCATGCTAGCCCAAAACTTGGGCTGCTTGTGGAGTGGGTCGTCATCAGAGCCACTGAGCTTGTAGACATGCACACAAGGCGGAGTGCTCACGCTGCTGTAGTGGCTGATGAACATGTCAAAGTTCTACAGATGGGAGAGAGAAGAATTAGGGGAACAAGGTCTTTCATTTCCCACATCTAATCTCCTCCATGCAGTTCTCAAACAAGAGCTCCCATATCTCAAGGAACCAAGACAAAGAAGCCCTCAGGACTCATTACAGGTCATGAGTCATTACCATTCTTAGGATCCCTGTCAGTCAGGAGACAAGAGTGTTTTCTATCTAAGACACAACAAACCTGGCTCATTGAACAGCTGTGGGAGAAGCCCGGAGTGGTGAGTCGCACAATTTCTCCAGGAGACTCATAGCTGACTACGTAGAGGTGGTGCTCCAACGGGGTGTCCTTTGTGCCTTGGAAATACACCAGCTTTGTAGCCTCATTGACCCAGATCTGTATGGAGAAGAGAGGGCTCAGCAACAGAAGGATGACAACTACCGCTGGTTTGCCAGTTCAAACAGTCTGGCCCCAGGCAGAGTCAGTTTAAAACACAGACATGACAGACTGCTCGTGGCATTAGGGACCATACACAATGCCTCTTTGATATGACAGGCTAGAGAACACATGCGCAGCACATATGGAGAACTGCATATAGTCCAATGAAGTAACAAAAAGCGGTCACAGCTTTTTTGAGAGACTCAAAGCATTTGCTTACTAAAGAGCATAGAAAGTTGGGCTCTGTTCCTCATAGGTGAAACTAGGAAGATCCTGTGCTTAAATATGGCGTCTTCCCATAGTATGTCTAGATTATAAGGGTATACGCGTATTTTTTCCAGCAATCATCATAACGAATTCCCATCTGCGGAAGGATCAGTCTAATAGCTCTAACAGTACCAAACTTCAAGCCACATTAAAATATGTTTTTAATGTCCAGATAAACCTGCTTCTAAAAACCACCTGGCCAGCCAGGAATAGAGGCTATAGCTTTTAAATACTGCATTGATCCAGTAACAGTAATTGAACTGTTTTCCACCTTACAGTTTCCAAATGCTGAAGCCCAAATGCTATTTCTGACTAACCCACAGTTTGAAGACCGTGGACGCAAAGGGAAAAAAATATCCAACTCAATTGGCCAGGAAAAACAGGCAGAGCCCCGTGGAGCAACAAATGCATCAAAATAATTGCTGCTAACACAATTTTAGCCATAACACATGCAGGGAAGAGCTGTGGCCAAAATCAACAGCATGTACAGTAAGAATCCACATGGGGAAGGACAGCAGGTTAATTGCAAACTGAGGAAAAGCAGCAGAAACCAAATGTGTGGAGCTGTAAGCCTTTTAAAAAGCGAGAAGTGAAAAATCCAGATTAATTGGAAATGAACAGACAAGGTCTTTATTTTGACAGAAATCACCTGGGAGCATTAAAAAGCAGACTCAGAGTTAATTCCTGAAGCAAAAACAGAACCAGGTTTCTACAAGATTAATAAAAATTCATTTCTGGCTATTCTGCAACTAATAACAGATACAGGTTCTCCATATTCTAAATTGCTTTATACTCCCTAGCTGCCTTCTTCCTAAAGGCTCTACTGAGGGATCAGCTGGAGACCAAGAGTTCACTCTAAGCACTAGGACATATTTCCAATTCACCAGTACTTATTGGGGTTAAAATGCTTCGGCAAAGGCAGCAATCCCAAGCTTCTCCACAAATAGTTCTTTGTTGCTCTTGAACCTCAGATTTGTGTCCTTTTTTATGGCCTGACTCACTTATGAGATTTACCTAAGGAGCAATCTGAAGTCTGATTAAAAAGGCAATCAGTTCAATGTGCACTGGACTACAGCACTTCTAGGGAAAGCAGAGGCAGCAAAAAAAGAGAAACAAAATTAAGTAGTTTTAGCTGATCCCAAGCGTAACAGAGGGCATAGGCCAGGACCATGGGCAGACAATGCAGAGCTGCAACACTGCAAAAGAAAATAAAAATAACAACTACCTTTGATCCATGCCTCGCCAACACCTCCCATTCCCCACCAGTCAGGGCAATCTCCTCTTTGATAGCACATTTGAAATTATCTAGAAGAAAGAACATGAGAATAAGTCACTGTCTTCCCCAGAAGACAACACAAGCAAATCAGAGAGGGAGCTCCCACAGCTGACAAAGTGCAGCTCTTACCCTCACTATGGACATATGGCTGCACCCAGTCATAGCTGCCTTGCTTTAGGACTGCTGTGACTCTGTACAGGTGACAGAAACCTGTTTTGCATTCGTTGGCTCGGATAAAGCAGAGTTCTTCCTCCCCTCCCTCCGGTTGGATGAAAGGATAGAAGATATCATGAACCTGTCACACAAAGCAAAAGACCTATGAGTGATTAGTATCAAGACAGCAGAGACATAGCCAAGGGAGTCTGCGCTAAACCACTGGACTTTCAAAGGAAAGAAGAGGCGGGCAATATCTTGGATGAGCAGCTAGTGGGAAAAAGCCATTCCATACTTTCCTATTACCACAAAGAAACTTTGGGCCCATGTAGAAAACCACGTGCTCTGGGCTTTCCATAGCTACCACCGAAACCAGCATGAGTCTTGCCTCTGAGCTAGATGTTTCAGCTACGTGAGTCCCACAAGGTGGTTGCTATTCCAACACCTTAGGAATGCCATAGTGTGAACTTCAGGCCTCTTTGTCACTTCAGTACCAAGATGCTTAATCTTAGAGACTGAAGTTTATTCATTGTCCCCTATGTCCATCACCCATCTAAATAAGTACAAATTCAGGGATTAGGGTTGGTCATGCCTCAAGAAGCCATTTAATCTTGTAACAAAATACCCTCAAAAGAATGGCAGTGTTACATCCAAAAGTGACAGTGTCGAAAATGCCTGTGTTCACCGAGAATGTTAGCAAGAATTAAATGAACAACTCCAACTGCAAGGAGATGGCAGGATCCTCATCTCTTCCAATGCTGACTGCATGAAAGTCCTTCTCATGACTTTATCAAACCCCCTGAATTAACACCAAATCTGGCACTATTGAGCATGGACTAAACTGGACACACAGCCAACACAAAAATGGTTAACTGTGGGGGAGGAAGGGGCAGCCTGTGTTCTCCTCCCACCCCCGAGCACCTTACATTTATCCACACATCAGTGGTTTCTTCATAGATCACAAATGGCTGGATGTTTTCTGGCACAGTTTTGGCAAATTCAGCGCGCTGCTCCTCATTTTCTGGGACTGGAATAAAGAGTGCTGGAGGCAAAAGGATTAGCTGCAGCCGCTGCTGAGGTCTGTCTAGGAACATAGCCCAGGCACTGGGGAAAGAAGTTGGAGGTGAATGTCAGTACCACAAAATAGATGTCCCCTTCTAACACTCAGAACATGCAACCCTTTTTCCCCCCGCTGGCAGAAAGCATTTAGGCATCTGAATGCAAAGCTTTTCTCATCATTGCTGCTTTCTAATCTCCTGAAAGCTTTGCCAACAAACATGTATTGCCAGACATCTCTGGTATTTCACAGGGGTATCGTTCAGACAAGATGTCTGATAGATTTGCCAGAGCGTCTATTCCAAGGGAACACTGTTAACAGAACCTTGTCTCCAGAACATAACTCCTCCTTGGACAGCTCCCCTATCAGGAAGCACTATTTGTTTTCTAGCAAGCTCCTAATGAGCTGAAGTGATCACTCTCAAAATGATCCATTCGTAGCTTCCTCATTGCACGCTGCACTAGCAGGGAAAGGCACAGACCTAAGACAACTGCCAAGTGAAGGAGTCGCTTCAGTCTCAGCCTTGTTCCTCTCCAAGGAGAGTCATTTGAAGTGGTGCTGCACTGCAGGCCTCTCAACATGACAGATGGCAAGCCACTGCTGCATAGTGCGGCCACCCCGAGGCCTGGAAGTGCATCAAGGGAAATTTCATCATTAAGACAGACTTTCAGATGCCAGTTCTCCCCAGCATCTCAGTGACTGTAGATTTCATGACTGGATTTATCTAAATATTCAGCACATTTAGTTAAGCTCTGGTGCAGAACATAAGAATCACCTATGGGATTACCTTCTGTAAAGCTGTATGAATTTACTTTCCAGAGCAGAAAATTAATAATCAGTTACAGAATGCAATCTTCAAAGACAGCTAAGTCACCTTATCTGGACAGAAATTAGTTAACAGTCAAGCAAGCTTTTGAGGGCAAAAAAGTAAGAGCTTTAAAATTTCAAACCAATCAGATTGGTGTAAATCCTGTAACTCTTCAGGCAAGACTGGCCAGCACAAGGCTGTGTATCACATTTGGAGCAATAGCCAGCTATGGGAGCATACTGGTCACAGAGCAATCTTTCCCCTTGTACACACTGTGCGAAGGACTTGGCACCACACAAACTGCCCACCTTCCCATGATACATTTGGCATTGATCACAAATTGGACCAATGAACAATGATAAAACTGCTCACAGTACATTCTCATTTTCAGCAGGAAGCATATTGTACTTGTGTTAAACAACTTCAATGCAAAAGAATTCCCTGGGACTGCCCGCTTAATATATCAATGTCATTTAACTTTGTGGTTGTGACTTAAACCGCCCAGCTTGTCACTCCGGTCTACATTTGATTAATTCCTACTTTTAGGTATTTATAACACTGAAGAAGCCAAATACTCATGTGCCATTTCTGGCACTCATGGCTTTAAAACCAGGTCATGACTACAATACAAAGCATGTCAAGGGCCTGCAACAGTTCAGCCAGGGAAGCCCTTGGAAGAGTTAGTTCAGAAGAAAAACTTATGTACTATCTGCCATCTCGGGTCCATCCAGCACGGGCAATGTACTCCACAGTCGGAAACAATGCAGCAAATGGTTGCACCAGCTCCTTGTCCTGAGCACACACAATCTGCAGCAAAAGGAAGGTCCAATATCAAACCAGAGTGCTAGCAGACCTCCCCACCTCCTCCTATATAGGGAAGTTTAGTGGAATCGGAGAATAAGGAAGTTTAACTATTGGCATCAGCAAGGCTCAGGCCAGGAGAAGCAAGCCTTTCTACAAATGGCAGGAAGAGAAGGGAAAAACAAGCTTCAAAGCAAAATGATTTTGGCATTCAGCCACAGAAAAGGATACAGCAAGGGACTGAAGCCCAGGATTAGATCGGGCTTCAACCCTCCTGCCAATGTGGTATACCAGGCTAACCCTACTTCTCACTTCCCTCCCCTCTCCCAGCTGCCTCTCCACCAGAACAATACTTTTCAGCATTTTAAAGTTTTTCTGTTTCTTGGATAAACACATTATAGAACCAGGTATTACAAAAGGATGAAAACAAAGGCTAACACTATCTAGGATTTCTTAGTGACCCTGTCTTAATTGTAGGGAGCTTCAGAAGCAGTCAACCCTCCTGTGCAACATCCCATTCTGAGTTGTTATCACTTACCTTACCCTTGCTGTCTGTTTTAAATTCTGCCAGTTTTAATGTAATTTTGGGGTTTTTGCTGCCTGCAGAGAAGGAGTGAAAGAATACCAAGATGACCAACTTGAACAAGCCGTAGTTATACACAATACAAGAAAAGAACTGACCCCAGTCCTACTAAAATGGCTGTGTGTGAATATACAAATATCAAATTATGTATGAGAGCAAACACCACTGTAATCACAAGAGTTACTTTGGGTATGGGAAAAGTTTGCTTTTGCCTTGCCTAGTTGGCTGTGCATGTTCTCAGGAGGGAGAGGAAAGACAGGATTCAAAATGTATTCCACAATATGCCACCAGATATATTCCATTTTCTTAGCAATCCTTTTATTTAAGCTGAACTTTAAATCCCATTCCTTTCTTGCAGCAGATTTTGGGCTCAGAGACTCAATTAGGCCTCAATATTTACAATCAGCTTCTAATCTAGGCATTTACTAGGATATAATCATGCAAAGTTTATGGCCCAAATTCCACTGCTTCTGCCAACAGGAGTCAAGAGTTGCATTAGCAGTCCCACAGTATTTCACTTACCTGTTCTGGGGTACCGATAGGAGTCTGTTTTTCTCTCCTCCAAGGCAGGTGAAGGAACATGAATTATCTCTACCTCTGACTCATCCACTTCCTCATACAAGATGCGCAGTGTTTTTAAACCCTCTGAACCTAGGAAGAGATAGTAAGCATGTTTGCTACGGTGTTTTCCAGCTGTTTCTGACTTGCCTGGAGTACTGTGGCAGTACTCTGGGGCAACAGAGTGTAGATCTCTGTATAGTCGGCAGCTCCTAGTGACCACCTGCAAATACTCCTCAGAACATAATCATAATCTCTCAGTGTTTTGTTCCTTCAGGTGGCCTGCCCAGAAACAGACCAAATCCAGGCCAAAGGAAAACTTTGCTCAAAATATCATTCATAGCAGGGGCTGGTGGCAGTTACAGTGTCAGAATTTGATAAGCAGAACACTGACCTTCTGTGGAAGCTGTGGGACACCACCAATAGCCCGTGAACCGATCAAACTCCTCCTGAATAACGAAAGTGGCTACACCAGCAGACTTGGGGTCATCAAGAACATTGGATAAGCCTGGAGAGGAACAAAGAGACTGCATTTACATTTCCTTGGAGAAAGTTGATTCAAAAGAAGAATGTACTTGTAAGAAATAAGCCATGAAGACATGAGCCCTTCAAGCCCGATGTGTCAGAAGGAATTTCCTTTTGAATCTGGCAAGAAGCACCAGTTACCTTTATGGCAGTATGTCATCCGCTTCTCCTCTCCCGTCTCAATATTTGCTACCCACAGATCATTGTTATTAATGAATGAAAAGAAGGCAGGGTCAGCAGGGCAGATCTTGGGATCCATTCGTGGCCCCGTGCATTGAGTCTTGATCTCCAGAGGCTTCATTGGAGACACCTACAGCAACAGACACACAAACAGCTCTGTACCAAATCAGCTTCCAGATTCATATTTAAAGACTTAAACCACAGATGCAGTACAGCCCATGAAGTGATGGCAAACATAGCCCCGACGAGACACAAGAGAAATGTCCATAACCAAACTGATGCAGAGGTGCAGCCATCTCCAAGCAAAAACATTAAGACCATTTCAGATGATATTCATAAAATCATTAGCAGACTCACCATGAAACCATTCTTGCCCCCATCTCGACAATGAAAGAGGCTGTTGCTGGCCTGGAAAAGGAATAGGCCACTCTCACTGTGGAAATCATAAGATGTTATACCAAAGACACCAAGTCGCTTGCGTTCCCTCAAGAGTTCCTCTTCTCTAGAGTACATCCCATGATGAGGGGTTGCCTAGTATTGAAGGAAAGTAAAATCTGAAAGAATCTGCAAGGAGAGAAACTTTCACAGAACAGGAATGCTCCAAGACTGGCACCACATAGTCTGTGAATACCCAAAATACAATCTAACAGACAAAAACAGTCAGCAGTCTTACCACACAGGTCCATAACTACTGTACTCTAGGCTACAGGTGTGGCCCAGGAGGACTAAACCAATCACATGCCCCAAAGTTCCCTCTACATAAAAGGGATGAATTGTGAATCTATCATTTTTGCAGCTGGCACTTCAGCATGAACTGAGGACAGCTGCACTTGCTCTGCTTATGCAAATCAGATGTAAGCAATTAACTTAATGACGTTATCTACGGCCTTCACAAACAGTTTCCATGTCAAACACTGCAAACAGAAGCTCTTCCGGGGATCTTGAATTACCCTGAAGGGGACTAGCAATCCAAATGGGGTCAAGACAGCTAAATTATTTTCCACCAGGAACCTTTTTAACAGAGAAGAAAGACCAACACCCTCCAGCTTCTTCTTCATCAATGCTGTTAGTGACAAAGGACATTAAGATACTGAAATCAGGGAGGGGAAAATTCACCCCCTTTCCGGTTCACTAGCAATAGAATGCAGGGCAGAAGCAGCAGCTTAAGTTCAACTTCCCCCACTTCCTTAAAAGCAGGAAAGATGACACAGGTATTCCACCGAGCACATTAACAAGCATGGCAAGAGCCCAGACAAGATACCCAGAAGAAAGGTGCGCTGTCCTGATAGCTTATAATCTGAGGTAGACTACATGGTAGTTTAGAGTCCTCTTTGCTAGGTCAGCCCTTTGCTTGTCACTTCAGCTGCTGTTTTGCACTCGCTGCCAGCTTCATTGCACATGCATTCATCTTACATTATGAAGCAAAGCAATTCTCAATACAACATTCCTACCAATAGCATTCTCCATGTCTTATACACTGCCACGCTATTACCTCTACGGTTCAGCAGAGTAGTACCCACTATACCAGCCTCATCAGCCAGTTTTCCCAACCACTGTCAACCCCAGCTCTTCACACTTTGGCTTACCTGAAAGTGATCCAGCATCTGTTTCCACGACAAGAGTAGCAAGGCCTCCTTCCGTACCTTTTTGGGAATCTCTGAGTAAAGAAGGGAATTCTCTCGGCTACCATATGGCATTCCTATTAGGAGGACAAAAGCATCATTCTACTTAAGATTAGTTAGCCAGGACAAAGAGGACAAAGAGGACAAAGAGCAAATTGAAAAAAAAGAAGTCTTTGATAACAGAGAGGTTGAGGCTGTCCAGAGGTTTTCACCAGCTGTCATTCCCAAGCAGCTCTCAGTTCAATCACAGAATAATATCTAACTTATTTAAATTTAGATATTTATTTATTTAGAAATTTCCCTAAGAAAGATTTAACACTGACCAACCTCTTCAGAGGTTATATCCAACTTTCCTCTCTGTGGACTGTTCAACCCACGCCCTAGATCCACTCTAAAAAAGCCACTCCCTGAATGGGTGACTCAACATTACTCTCCACATTTCTCAGCCAGAAATTTGCTACAGGGACCTCATTGAGGCCAACGCACCAGCCTGCAAGAGCTGGAAGAAAAAGCTTGGAAGCTCTGGAGAGCCCATTCAAATATGAAACAGTATATTACATGGTCAAAAAACCTTGTCATTTTCCATAAGCCTTTGACTGTGGTTATCAAATAAGCTGTTGGCCTTCATCCAATTTCCAAAACAACCACGAAAAATAAAATATCCTGACAGATGATTTTGGCAGTTTCAACAAAATTGAAGACCATGAACTTGCCCTCTACGTATGCCATAGAGGCTCCCTAGATCAGAATTTCACAGAGGGAAATGTGCCCTGATATTGTCTACTCTGCACATGTTCTGGGCAGAACAGAAAGATTTCTAAGCTGGTTAACCCAGCAGTACAGTTACTTAAAATTAAAACTGAAATATTAATAAATGCTGAGGAAGCAAAGCAATATGTGAGCATATAATCCTCAGAGATAGAGAAACACCAAAGTGCTGAGCATGTGGTGTTTAATATAAGCAGCATCTGCCATGATACAACATAAAATTCTATGGGGACAGCCCAGGAATGATTTAAGATGTCCAAAGAGAAAAAACTGCAGATAGGAGCAAATTGCTATATATATACACATTTTACACTCACGCGACTGTGACGTGGACTTCCTTTCTCCTCATTACATTAGTACTTTCTACAATGACCTCAGGCTGACTACAATCAATCAGCATTTACAAAAAAAGTATTGCCTTCCTCCCCAAAAGACATTATACTTTGCTCCCGAGTGAAGAAAAGTATTCAACCTCTACAGCAATGTTCTTCAGAAGTCTTCCTGCTACTCCTCGGCATACAGACACTAACAGTATTCACATAAAAACTTGAAAATGTTATTTAACATTGGGACAGTAATAGCACACTGATTTTAAACACTTATGAACTGTTGAAATGGGTTCTGAGTATTTAACAGCACATGGTATGCAATTCAAAAGATGCTCGTTATGGCAAAAGAAAGAATCAGCGTTTACCCTTTATTAGGAATGTCTGAGAAGAGGTACCCCGGTATTACCTGGCGGACACTGATCTTAAATGATGGATCAATGTGCTCTATGCCCTGTACATTTCCTTAAGGAAGAAAACACTGAAAAGACATTAGTGTATCTTCGTTCCTGGTTCTAGCTCCTGTAACAGTCATACCCATGCAGAATACCAACCAGCTGGTAGTTGGTCTGGTTGCCATTTCATACAATAGAGGAACACTATTTTTTTTTTTTTTTTTTAAATTAGCCACTTAGACCCTTAGTTCTTTAGTTATCTAGATCAAAAACTGTATCAAAGTCAACTTGGCCTTGAAATACATTCATCTTTAAATCAAGTCTCACTGTTCAGACTCAACAAGAAAAATATGCTAACTCTGGATACTGCCCTTTATAGTAGCACTTCTGTCATAAGAACATATGAGGAACTATAACAAATCAAGTCACCGACACACAGGAGCTGCTTGATGACAAAACAAATCAGTCCCTCAAATCCAGCATCCTATGTCCTACAGTGAACTACACTCAATAACTCAAAAACAAAACAAAAAAAAAGCAGGGTCACTTCAGGAAAGCAGTCACTGTATGGAGCTGCACATCAGGCAATTTCTTTACTGGCCCAGTAACGATCAGCTCATGCCCCAAAGCATAACAAACTCTTTATAGTCTATAAAGCTTCCCATGTTACCAACCACAAAATTATCCAGTTACTAAAATCCAACCACTCTGTCACTAATTACACTGTGGCTCCAACTATAATGAGGGACCTGTACAACACAGCATTCTGCTAATCCTAATCCTAATCTCAATCTGCTGTCTCTCAATCCTCTATCCTCTTTCTAAGGAAGAGGATATTTCCCTGTGAATACCATTAATAGTTCATTCCCACCTAATCTTTTCCCCACCTCCCCACTCTTGAAAGCATTCTACCTACATGGTAATTAATAAAGGGAGATACCACCACCCCACCATTAATACCTAGAACCTGCAACATAAATCAGTAATTACTGACAGCAAATTCCTTGGAAAGTCAGTCTGGTTGATCTATCAAGTAAATCCCATTTCTCCTAAGATACAGAGGCACAAGATAATCCTGAATTTGAGGAACATCCCTTCTCTCGCCTCATCACCTAGACTGACCTGGGTTGCCAAAGGACACTGCATTCATACCTCGGTCATGAGGTAGGTCTGGCTAGCCAACACTTCCCTTGTTGCTAAGCAGAAAGGCTGCAGTTAAAGCGCTTCTCTGGGACTAGAGAGGTCTCTGCTCAATTCCAGCCTTTGCTATAGATTGAGCGTGCAAACCTTGAGCAATGTTACTTAATCTCAGTTCCCCCATCTCATAAATGGAGATACCGCCCATTCTTTTCCTCGCCTGTTTAGATTGGAAGCTCTCCTGTAACATATTCACACCCGGTGTCTGGCATGCTGGCTTACCCAGGTAGTAAAGACGATGAGAATGCGGGCTGGACTCTTCTGTTTTCCGGACAAACTGGAAATCATGGGGAGCTTTGTTCACTATCATGCCCGAATACTTCCTGCTGCTGTGAATAATGTCACGCAGCCCATCCCAAGAATGCTTTTGCACCTGGAATTGGGAAGGCACATCCTCCATCTCGACCACTTCAGAGCTGTCCGATAGCGTGTCCACTGCAGTCATCCTCTCTTCCCCTTCAGAACTGGACAAAAAACTGAGGGAGGAGTTGACGGAGAAAATTAAGCCATAAAAATCAAGCAGGCACATTTTGTTGCTTAGAGAAAACTCTAAGCATGCAATAAACTTAAGAGAACAGGCACTCCTTAAACTACAGATCCTAGGATTCTCTGCACTCAAAGATTACATTTTAAACATACGTTGATGTATTGAAAGGAAAAATTCTTTTCCCATATCGAGTCCTGTAAATGAAGATATTAACTTCAGAAAACTCACTCTCCCAGGACCAGTTATAGAAATAAACTGCTAAAGGAAGTACAAGCAGCAGATTCAGGTGCAGAAAACCATCAGCTTGACTCAAAGGAAAACCACCCCAGGAATCTGGATGGATAAGTCATCAAAGCTATGACCTATTGTAAAGGCACATAAACTTCTGCCCTGGAAGACCACAAAAATGAAGTCCCCTTCCTGCCCTAAGGGAAAGCCTGCTCAACACTTAGAGAGAGAGGTTTAAGCCCAAGCATAGCACCTCACTTACCTGAAGAGCTACTGTAGCCAGGAATGAAGTAGGAGATGGCAAAACAGGAGGAAAACAGTGCAATTGTCTTTGCTAACAGAAAGATGACAGCAGTAACAGACCCTGGTCGTATCCTTCAAAATGTGGCACGCATTCCTCATACATTTCCAAGCTAGCAGTTATTGAATGAGAGTCTACAAAAAACACCTCCACATGCTACTACAGCAAATGTTAATTTGAGGAGAGGTGGACTAACAGACTTGCCCAAGGTCAATGATGTAATCTGTTGCAAAGCAAGAACGAGCCTAGGACTAGGGAAACCAGTTTTTGTCACCCCATTCGAGAAGCTGGATTTCCCTCCATGAGGACATTTTAGTTGTTTTGGGGGTATCTGGAAAAACGTTACAAAGAATTTCAAAAGAACTTCAGTTTACTGAAAAATTAGGCCAGAGAAGTTTGCTCCATGGAGACAGAATCGCTACCTTTGACACAGCATCAAGAGGCCAAAACAGCGACTAAGGATTACACCAAAAAAGGCCTTGTCCTCAGCAGCCCCAAAATTTACATTTTCAAATTAGATGTTTCTTGAATGCCGTCTGTCATTTGGGACAGAGACCTGCATTCTGACAGGAGACCAAATTCTGAGATGAAGGATTAAGCAAGAGTTACACATAAAGCAAATCTTGAAGACTTCAGCCTCAGCAAGATGCACAATGAAAACTTTCCCAGTGGAGGGAATCAGGGGAAAGGAGAAGGATGGTTATTTATATCACCACAAGAAAACACTCCCCTCTGCCTATTTTCTACAAGGAATATTTTTCAGGAGAACCCCAAGTGTTCCTTGAGGATTCCACAGGATTGAACCTTCTAACAAACTCTCTAAAAGGAAGTTCTCACCTAGTTTGACATCTTATGCAATTACGACAGCAGATGAGCAAACCTAAATCAAGGTACATCTACAGGCACATGGTACAAGGGCTGTAAATATAATCATATCTTCAGATTGCTAAGTCCCTAAATTGTACAAAATGTGCGAATAATAACACAAGAACAAGCTCCTGAAATAAATCTCTAGGTACTCCTGGTACCTACTGCACAGCAGTAAATCCACAGCTTGAAAATGAATAAAGAAGAGTATTTTCCAATCAAAGCCAGGCAGGAAGCCCAAGTGAAACCACAAAAGAGAATGTGATGGGATTTTCTAAGACTGCAAGAGCATCTGTGGCCTCTACTGCCTATATCCAGGGTCTCCATTGCAGCAACTAAGATCACATCTGAAGGCAGAAGTGTTGCCTATGAGAAACGCATGATAGGAAGACCACAAAAACCCATAAACTGGCTATAGTTCTCTCAACCCAATCCCACTGCAGGTCAAGTCAGTCAATTAAAATAATCCAGCTTTGGCTCAAGATGCCTGACCCTTAGGTTACTCTCACCCAGCCAGTGAAAATGTCTTACTCAGCTTGACTCCTCACAAGGGCAAGCTGCACCTTTAAGGGCTCAGAACAGTCCACAAATGTAATACTGGTAACTGTCCCAAATCAAACGGGAGGCTGAAGTCCCTTCCAAACTATATTGCCATGATTTTATGATTCACTCCGGAACTAAAAGGCACAACTTTTAGTTTGGTACTGGTCTCATCCTGGTGATTTTGACACTAGAAGAGAGTGCAGTAGTGGGATAAGCAAAGTTACGTGAAAGTGTTGGGAAATACCACTATCATGGCTGGAGTGTAGTGGAATCTCACAAAACTCAGGTCCTGACACGATACAGAGTAAAAAGAAAAACCAATGGCTTCATCCATCACTACAGCCATCTCTTGGACAACATGTAACAAGTATGTGGTCACACCATACACATAGTAAACAAGTATAAAGAGTAACTTCTCTAATTGAAATTGTAGGGTGAATTTTGGGATTAAATTATTCAAAGGTGAGTTGGATCAAGACACCAATTTTAACCATCTTATTCTTAGACGGTCTTGAAACTTCCACATTAATATAGCACATCTGAGATTTACACCTTACTGGAAAAAGACTATCCTTTACAGTCCTCATGCTGAGCATTGATTTAGATGGTTCAGTGTTGTTGCAGAAGCACTGCTAATCCTGCTCCCCAAAATCTAGCTATCCCCTGGAGGTCTTTTTCATGCTTTTTCTGCCCTGCCTGGCCAGGTTAGATGGATCAGGCATACATCCACCAAGCCCTCCTTCAGGGGGAAGGCATTAGTCTGAAGACAACAAGCGAGCACAGGTGGGACATCAGAACAGGAAAAAGATTGTAAAGCTTGGAATTGGAAGTCAGCGAAACAAGCTACCTTCCTGAGTCACTTCCTGACCCACAGATCCTGACACAGAGCTCCCCAAGCAGAATTATACACTTGGGATTCTTCAGAAACCTCATTCACTCCAAGAGGTGATTATTGCTCTGTCCCACACAACCTAAAGGCCAATAAAGGCCCTGGGAGTAACCGGGACACATACCTTCTCCAACTTCCTGCAGTCTCGTTTTCCAGACGAACCCTCTTTATCTTCTGCATTAACTACTCAGCAAGCTGGGCAGAACAGGAAACTAGGAAGGAAGAAGAAAAAAGCAAATTTCATATAACTGCAGTTTCCTCTGTCATAGGAATAAGGCTGTAGAAAAGCATCCTCCATAGGTCACATTTCCAACCAAGTGTGGAGGCACAAACAAAATCCTTGGTTTGCACTCTACAGTCCAAATCTGTTCTGCCAGCACATGCTGGATATTAACAACCCAGATAAAACCAAGAGAGACTTCTTTACTTGAACAATGGGACTCAGTGAACCTCTCTCTCTCTTTTTTCCTACAAAATTCTTCTTAAAATCTGAGAATTCTCAGTACTGACCTTTCCTTTCATTCCCCTCCCCAACCCCTAAATTTTCCAAAGTATCAGGGACTAAGAATTGAGAAAACAGAGGTCTGGTCCATACACTTACAGGCAAGAGTCAAACAAAGGACACCATAAGGAGCCAGACTGAGTGTCAGCAGCCCCACTACCAACAGCATCACAGTCCCACCTGGGACATAAAAATCACATTTGTCTTCCAAGCCAGACTGCTGCTCCCCTCTGCCTCAGCCTGATGCCACGGAGGAATGCTGGCTCACCACACGAGCCCATTTACCACGAGCATAAGAAGGCACTACCTTCACTATCGTCCTCTCTACCCAAGAAGACTAAAGTACAAAGATCTTTGTGTCCTCTTCCAGAGAGCTCTGAATCACAGACACACCCGAGACCTGCCACTATCTTTTGCTGAGGCCCCTGGTCTGCCCAGACAGCCACTTCTCCACCAAAACCGCACTCACAGAGGATCAGGAGAGACAAAGCATCACAAAGAAGCGCCAGCAGTGAAGCTCCTAAACTGCAGAGGAGAACAGAGAGGGATGAAGTAGCAGCATCCAGTAATTTAAGGGCAATTTTCGATGCAATCATGAAGGGCAACAGGAGCGTGCTCAGGAATGCTGAGTAACCTGGTCTGATCTCACAGCTGACCCTGCTTTGAGCAGAGGGTTGGACTAGAGGCTTCCCAAGGTCCCTTCCAATCTCAGTTATTCTGTGATTTTAATGATTTAGAGGAACATCTCACTCTCATCCCACCTGCCACAGCTCACACAGAGAAAGGAACAATAACATTCTCTGATGCTGAACGCAGAGAAGAAGAGACTGAACAAAACAGACACGAGAGATCAGCAATCCGGCACAAATCATGATACTCATTTGTCCACGAGACCCTGAGGGGCCTGCTGGTGCATTCAGGAAGAGTCAAAGCAACACAGTCACCTAGAGAAGCCCTTACAAATGTGGCCCCCGTCATGGCCGGGAGCTTTAAGACCTCTTTCTCAAAAAATAAAAGCAACTGAGGGTGGAATAAACCAGTGGGGCTTTCTCTACAGAAGGCCGAGGTCTGGCAAAGCCTGCCAGCAGCCCGTGTCCACCTCTGGACCCGTGCGANGGCGGGGGGGGGCGGCGGCGGCTCCGTCACTCCCGCTCCATGTCCCGGACACTGGGCAGCCCCGGAAACGGAGGGGGGGAGGGGGCGGCGCCCTGCCACAGCACGACCTTTCACCCGGCGGCGGAAGCGGCGAGAGCGAGCGGGGCGGGATGGCGGGAGCGCGCGGAGCGGGGGAAAGTACCAACTCGTAGGAGCGGGGACTGGGAGGAACCACTGCGCGGGAGGACGGAACTATTCTCCCTAGCGAGGGGGGAGTGAGGCTGACAGAGGGTAAAAAAAGCGCAAAGAGAATATTCTTTCCCCACCCAGCCTCCGAGACGGGCCCCTAATTCAGCATTTATTGCCGCCCGCCAATAAATGTGGTGTTATTCTCGGCGCTCGCTGCGCATCCCCCCGCTGCTGGGGGATGGTTGGGTCCAGGCGGCCGAGGTTGCTGGAGGAGGCCGGGCAACGAGTTGCCGTGCGGCGTTGGTGGTATAGTGGTTAGCATAGCTGCCTTCCAAGCAGTTGACCCGGGTTCGATTCCCGGCCAACGCAACGTTACCTTTTGTTCATTTATAATTTTTTTTCCCTCCGCTCTCCACCGATTCCAAAGCAAATTCTGAACGCGTGTGCACGCGAAGCGCCCCGCCCGGCTGCGTTTTACCCACCCGAACCCCGATGGTCGCCAACCAGGCGCGGCGGGACGCTGGCGCTGCCCAGCCGTGCGGCACATGGTGCCGTTACTTCTCTCCCAGCTCGCGGCGGGGCCCCGAACCGNGAGACCTGCCACTATCTTTTGCTGAGGCCCCTGGTCTGCCCAGACAGCCACTTCTCCACCAAAACCGCACTCACAGAGGATCAGGAGAGACAAAGCATCACAAAGAAGCGCCAGCAGTGAAGCTCCTAAACTGCAGAGGAGAACAGAGAGGGATGAAGTAGCAGCATCCAGTAATTTAAGGGCAATTTTCGATGCAATCATGAAGGGCAACAGGAGCGTGCTCAGGAATGCTGAGTAACCTGGTCTGATCTCACAGCTGACCCTGCTTTGAGCAGAGGGTTGGACTAGAGGCTTCCCAAGGTCCCTTCCAATCTCAGTTATTCTGTGATTTTAATGATTTAGAGGAACATCTCACTCTCATCCCACCTGCCACAGCTCACACAGAGAAAGGAACAATAACATTCTCTGATGCTGAACGCAGAGAAGAAGAGACTGAACAAAACAGACACGAGAGATCAGCAATCCGGCACAAATCATGATACTCATTTGTCCACGAGACCCTGAGGGGCCTGCTGGTGCATTCAGGAAGAGTCAAAGCAACACAGTCACCTAGAGAAGCCCTTACAAATGTGGCCCCCGTCATGGCCGGGAGCTTTAAGACCTCTTTCTCAAAAAATAAAAGCAACTGAGGGTGGAATAAACCAGTGGGGCTTTCTCTACAGAAGGCCGAGGTCTGGCAAAGCCTGCCAGCAGCCCGTGTCCACCTCTGGACCCGTGCGAGCGGGGCTGAAAGCCCTGACAGGGAGCTCCAGCCCTCGCTGCAGAGGGAAGGCCGGGCCACGAGTTAGCAGGAGAGGGGGGAGCCCAGGGGATGGGGCACCCTGTCCCCCCACCTCCCTCCACTGCTGGAGACGGCTCTTTGCCTGTGGAAGAAGAGGAGCGAGCCGCTTCTCACCTACCCGAGTAGAGCACAGGCTGCCGGAGGCGGGCAAAAGCCCACCCCCCCCTCCCAGGGCAAGGCGTCCCGCCCCATCACCCCATCCCTGGGGGGGCACGTTGGGGCGGTGAAATAGAAACAACCCCCTCGGGGCCGGGCGGCCCTCCCACGCCTGCAGGGCAAACCGTGGGAGAACAAACCCACCCTCCCAGGACAAGGGGTGGCCGCCCCCCGCGCCCTAGGCGGGGGACACGAGTCACGGGAGGTCAAATATACAACCCTCGCCTCCTTAAGGGGCCCTCCCCAGCCCAGGAATGCGGCCCACGGAGGGGGCACACGCTCCCTCCCTGGGGTCAGGGCCCCCAGCCCCCCCGGCCGAGCCCTGCCCGTACCCGGGCCGGGGGGAAAGCCGGTCCCAGAGAGCATCCCTCCCCTCCTCNACGTTACCTTTTGTTCATTTATAATTTTTTTTCCCTCCGCTCTCCACCGATTCCAAAGCAAATTCTGAACGCGTGTGCACGCGAAGCGCCCCGCCCGGCTGCGTTTTACCCACCCGAACCCCGATGGTCGCCAACCAGGCGCGGCGGGACGCTGGCGCTGCCCAGCCGTGCGGCACATGGTGCCGTTACTTCTCTCCCAGCTCGCGGCGGGGCCCCGAACCGTCGGGGGGAAGGTGGGGAAATAAATCGAGGGAAAAAATGGAAAAAAAAGATTGAAAAATGAAAACGACGTGTTTCCGCCCGGGATCGAACCGGGGACCTTTCGCGTGTGAGGCGAACGTGATAACCGCTACACTACGGAAACCGGGCCTGCACCAGCATTTCGGGCGGCGCGGGATGTTCGCGCCCTCCCGCGCGGTGGCTGAGGGGACGTGTCTCCCTCTCGGCGCGTCCCTCACCTCACGGCACAACAAAACCTACTCCAAGCGCTGAGAAACGCCGTGCGGGATTCCAAATGATTAGCGTTAATGAGTAATCAGTGTTTCCCGAGGCCCACTCACCTCACAAGGCAGCTGAGGCGGGTGTCCCTGGGCCATGCTCGGCTGCATTTTCCCCTCAGAAAGGGGACAGCCCCAAAAGGAACCTGCTGCTTCCCGCTGAGGGGGATGCAGGAGGGGCTCACCCCAAACCGGCACGACCTGACCTTGCACCCTGCTCCAAGCCACGGGGGCTGCTGGGAGGCCCGGGACTGGCCTGACCCTCCAGGCCTGGGCACATCCCCTGGGCCCACCAGCCGAGCCCCAAGCCGGGGGTGGAGGCCCGGCGCGGGTTAAGGAGGGCAGGACGTGTGCCAGCGCTTGGGCCACTTTCGAAGAAACCTCTTTTCTTCTTAAGGCAGTTGCCAGCAGATGTCGGTAGAATAGTGGCAACGGGGAGCGGAGCTCCCTGCAGAGCTGCTCGGGAGGGAGAGGATCCAGCCCAGAGGAGAAGAGCTGGAAGAGGACTGGTCGTTTTCTGAGCAAAAGGACAGATCCTTGGTGGTCCCACTCCACTGCAAGAGGTTTTCCCTCCCCACAAATGAAGCTTCTCTAATGCACAATGGGCAAGATTCCATTCTCATCACCAGTGTCTCTCCAAGGCAGCAGGAGCTGTGCAAGAGGATGGGGCAGAGCAGGGTGACACGATGCCAGCATCACACTGTAGTGAGTTTCCCATCAGTTAGGTTTTAGGTAAAGTCCCTCTTGACGATCCCAGATGGTTCTAGGAATATGCCATTTCCTCTTCTTTTATCTTGATGCAATGTTAACAACTCATACACCCATGGCAATTGTTCTTTTTTTGGTAAAATCTCAGCCCTTGGAATCAGGTGGTAATGTGAGAATTATTTTTCCTGTTTTGTTTTGTTTTTTGAAGTGTGTTTTATGCTCTGCTGGCTGCAGAGAAAAAGCTTAGAAGGGAGAAATGAATGATAAACCCAGATGAAAGTGAAAAGAACCTCACTTTTAATAAAATTTACTTTTAATAACACTTTTAATAAAACCTACTTTTAATTTTACAGCTAATCTCTTGATTTGGGGCCAAGAGGCATAGAGAGGAGGTTGTCCCATGTCTTTGAACTCCAGGACTTGCCAGTACTTTATTCCGATCTGACTTGCAATAAGGATTAGAACATTACATTAAAGTCCATGACAAACCTGAAGCCTTGGGACTTGTTTGCTTCATGTTGCTGTTAAACATTCTGGTGTTGCACTCTTGCCTGCAGCTGGCAGAGCCAGCAGGAGAGGACTCTAGTAGCAACCTTTGCACTATGCATCAGCTGAGTGTGCTGGGGGCAAACCTAATCAATAGTTGGCGGCAAAGTCCTCTCCCTAGAGCAGGAGGAAGTGGATCTGTAAGTGACCCAAGACCATCAATGGAAAGATTCAAATGCTTTGGGTTTTATTTTCTTCCACAGACCTCTTTCAGTCTGGTGATCAGTGGAGAAAGGAGAGCTGCAGACCAGACAGCCCCAGGGAGGAAGCTCTTGGAAGGTACCTGTGGGAGACAGGCGGAAATTAGATGAGAGACATTGTGCTGCCGGTGTTAACGCCCAAATATTGCACTGGTTCTTCGTTAAGGCAGCACTGGACTCCAGTAGCCTTGAGACATACTGTGTAGATGGGTCATGGGCTCTAGATCCTCCTTGCGTGGGCAACTCTGGCTTTGAGGGCGCAGACAAAGCTCCCTCTTCGTGCTGGTTGCCGCTTGCTGGAATGGCTCCTGGGGATGTTCTCGCTTTTTTTACAAAGATCCATTGTCAGTGACTGCTCAAACTTTGCCCTGCAGGACAGAGACTGGCAGCATTTCAGCCTCCCCTCCAGCCCCTGACCTATCCCACTTCCTCTGCTCCCAAGACTTACCACCCCTGCGGCACTGCTCGTGGGTGAGAGCCCCCTCTGCCTCACCCCCCCTTCCCAAGGACACTCTCCAGAGCGCTAGGAAGGACTGTCACATAAATACCCAGGAAAAAGAAAGCAGGGAGCTTATCTGGAGGTGAAGGGTAGATATTCTCTGCTATTATCACCAGCATCTGCCCTCTCTGGACAAGGGAACCCTCCCCCAGCCAGCCTTTTCACCAGTGCGCTGAAGGTGGCCATGCTCTGCTTTGTTTGCCTGACACGCTGGGATGGCTGCGGGGTCCCATTCTCCCCTTTTCCTCCCTCCACTCCCTAAACAGCCTGCATGGCTGTTACAAGAGAGGGGAGCTTGGAGCACCGTCGAGCAGGAGAGCTGACAATCAGGGCTGGGAGACAACGCCGCCTTGCACAATACCCCCCCAATTAGCCATTCATTTCTGCTACCTCTGAAATGGGGAGCACAGCCCTTGTGCTGGGAGATAAAACAAGAACGGCTTCAATAGCACTGATTTAAATTAGGTCAGGCTAGCTTTTGTGTGGCAGGGACCACACAATAGCAGTCACACGACTGGAGGGGAGCAGCATAAAGGAAAAGAGGCCAAGCAAGTGGCACAGATGCTAGGAGTTGGTGGGTGCTGGGACATGAGGGGTGGATGTATGTGCGTGATAGCAGAGGGGCAGACACTCCAACCAGCGCGTGATGCTAATACATAAAAGGGGGCACACGGTCAGCAGGGGACAGAGAGGTCAAATACTGTCTCCGCAGAAACAAAATTACCAGCTTGTTCTGCCACACCAAGGGGTGCGAAAGCACAGCCGTGTATCCTTGGAAATTGGTCTTTAATCATAAGTGGTTATGAGGCAAAGCGGTGACAATGATGTTGACCCATAACATCCTCCCTGAGCTCGAGCGGAAGCCCTGTTGATCATACAGGGGTGAAGGGGTCAGAGCCCCTCTGGGGCTTTTGTAATAAGGGACTTACTTCTTGTACCTCAGGCCCAAAGATACTGCTCTTCCTCTTGGCAAAAAAAAATTAATAAATTGCAAAGGGACAGTAGTTTTTCTGGAGCACACAGCAAGTCAGGGGATGATGAAGCCCCGGAAGCCTGGGTTGCAATCCCCAACATTGACCAGGTAAGTCCATATGCAAAAGAAGGTCAAGTAAGTTTAAAAGCAAGAGTTCACCCCTGTATGTCTCCCAGGCAGAAACTGCTTTCATTGAATTGTCTTTTGTGACCCAGATTGGACTTCCACAGGTAACACTTTGCTACAGTTGGCCAAAGAACTACTGATGGGAGAAAATATGTGTGTGGAAAAGTTGAAAGACATAATCAACAACTTAATATGGTGTTCCTCAGCCTTTTTGAACCAAAGGACAACCTGATATTCTGTGGCAGTTGCAAGAAAAAGTTGTAAGCAAAGACAATATTTATCATTTAAGCAAAATGTTTATTGTATTATAAAGTCATAATTTTTTTGCTAGAATTACAAGCATTATAATTTCAACTACTGCTAGTGAAAAAGTAGGTGAGCCAAAGAACTGAGTGTGCCAGCCAGTGCCAAAAGGAGGAAACTAGGTTGAACTTTGAATTATCAGTTGTTCTTATTCTCCTTCATTTGTTTGTTCACACATGAGTGGCTTTTTTTAAAACCCAAGACAACTTGGAGTCATTCTGTGGGCTGTCTTCTGACCCTCAATGGCCTACACAGACCACAGGTTAATTTAAACATACTGCTTCCTACATGCATACACAGACAACAGAGTATTCAGTGGCCAGAAGCTGATATTACAAAGATACACACTAAAAATAAGTTGTCCTTTTTTAACAGTAAGTGTAATTAAGCACTGAAATAGTGCCTGTTGTAGGGAGGTGGCCCTGAAGGCACCAAGCCAAAATGAGACATGTTGCTAAAAGGTATGTTCGCGTTTAGCCAGATGGTCAGAGTTTTGATGCATGAAGCACCAAGTGAAATTATCTACCCAGTTTATGTAGGAAGCCCGTCTGGAGCAACCGTAATAGCCCTAATTTCTCTCAAAATACAAATACATGGTTGCTTGTTTTCACTGCTTTACTGCTATGCTATTTGGCATATTTTTAGCCTTTTAATTGTGAGAACACAACTAAAACAACACAACAGCAAAGTCTCACTTTGTTTTTCATTTTGGTTTATTTTCTAAAGCCCCTGTCCACGCTGCAGTGAAGACTGCGGGTGCCCAGATACCTAAAGCAGTTTAACTGTGGTAGTACAAAAATCTGCGTTATCCGATTTGTTCTGCTACTTTACTCCGCTCACTTGCACCTCTGGTGCCTCTCCCTGCACATGGTGCAATACGGAGACGGCAGAGGCAAGACTCCAGCTCTTACAGAAAACTTACAGATGTGATCCCTGTCAGTTCCAAACAAAAAGACATAAAAATTATATATAATCATGTTAACAGTACACACATCCATATATATAAATAAATCAGAACTATACAATTAGGTATATATAGCTAGAGATCATTATTCTCAAGCAAATGGCATGATCTGGGGTGTTCCTGAGTTGCGATTTTGTAAATCCCAGTATTACTGAGATGGACCCTATAACCTGAAATGCTCATTTGAGTCCTTCAGCTCTCCAGCAACCCAAAAACCACTACAGAAACAAATATGTTTTACAAAAGGCTGATTTATTCCCTGCATGTTTATTTGCTGGTTTGGGTTGGGTTGTTGTTGTTATTATTATTATTATTATTGTTTATTTCTTCTTTTATCAGCTCCAGCTGAGACAGGAGAGGGTGGGAGGAGTGTTTTGTTTCTCTGGAGATAACAGGAGGCTGTGTCTGTGCAGCCATGGTGACAAGATCCAGGGCGCTTTCTGGCTTCCAAGCAATTTGCTCCCCACCCCTGACTCCCAAGTAAAAGTGGGGCAGAGAGAGAGAGAGGAGCTTTTGTTTCTCAAGTGCTTCAGCTGTTGCTACTAATTAAGCAAAGAGCTCTAGTGCCTTCCCACCTCCCAAGCCAAAGGAGGATCTAGTTGGGGCAAAAGGAGAGTCAAGAGGCTGTGCTGCTGCTTCTCAGCACCCTGCTTTCACTATAAGGCTCTTCTGTTTCATCCTTGCTCTGCCACAGCCTTGCTGGGTGACCTGTGGCCAACCCTATGCCTCAGATTCCCTGGCTGCAGGGGGGGAGAAAAGAGACAGACCAAGCTCAGCATGAGGGCAGATGGAAACTACCACCCTGCTGTTCAAGGTGTTATTATCGGTTTAATGCAATATGTTCCCAGCTTCTCAGACAGGCTGACTATCAGCAGATTGCTCTTTCCTTCTCCAGCCTTCCCTGAATGTCATCCCCTTCTCTTCCTCTTTCTGAGATGCCAGCCCCTTCCCTGAGGCTCTAACAGCATTTCTGCAACCTCCCCAGTGTGCCTCTTTTTAACCTCCTCCAGTGTCACCAGAATGTACTGGAGGAGCCAGATGAACTCTCAACAGCCAGGTATCAGGCAAATGGCCTTTACACAGGGCAGTTGTGCTTTTTTGGATGAGGGGAGCAGGATGGGTAAAGGGCAGAGTTAGCAGCAGCTGTGAGGGCTGCAGGGGAACTACATAGCCCCTGCTCAGTTCTGCAACAGGGAACACATACTGTACCAAAGCATTGCAAGTGGGAAGGACTGCAGAGAGGAAAAGAGGATGGAGATGTGGAGAGAGAGAAAAAAAAATCACGTAGGGAATAGGAATGCTGCAGGCATCCAACAGCCCGTGGAATCAAGGTCCGAGCCCTGGTTCAGCTCTGCAAGATGCCCAGTCACCAAGGACTGAAGTAGCCATCAAGGTCATGGCTGCTCCCCTGTGCCTCTCCACCCATTAAACTCAGTTGGATATCTTCAGCCCAGGATCTCACAGGGAGAAATTTAGGGCCTCACTCAGGAACAGATGGTCTCCCTCTTGGGCCCCATCTGCCAGGCAACACTGGAGCAGTTGGTCTCTGCAGTGCTGAGCAGAATCTTGTTTACTTTCCCCTCATGTCAGCAAGGTGATACATAGGGTAGCTCAGCCCTGCTGTTACTCCCGATTTCCAGGAGTGGCCAGGACTCAAAGGTGCAAGAGCATAACCCAAGAGCCATCTTTGAGAGACCCAGGCAATGTGGCATCAACCAGCCATGATCTAAGTCAGAGTCCAGCCCGAGAACAGCGCTGTAGTTGCAAGGGGTCAGGATGTTGTTTGGGAAGCCCTTGACTCACGTGCAGGAAGAAAGCACGTGGGCGAAAGGAGAAATCCAGAGTCAAGTTTCACAAGGGACAGCCTGCAAGAGAGGTTCCAGGAGCAATAGGCATGGGAGCCTTGTCCGTGATGAACTGGTTAGTGCCTGGACTGCTGAGAAACACACCATGTGTTTGGTGGAGGTCTTTGGCACTGACCTTACCAGGAGCCAAGTTCTGAGCATGCATTCACGGTTCCTGAATTGAGGGAGGGGGAACAACAAGGCGGCATCAACCTGCCTTCTAAGACCCAAGTAAATGCGATTTTCAGGGTGTCTTAGTGATCTGGAAATCCTAGTGAGCTCAGCTCACTCAACCTCACTGTTTCTGGCCAGGCAGAAAGCTAGTGGCTGCTCTGGAAAAGTTCAGCCTTAAAGCTCAGAAATCTCTGGTAGAAATCCTTGTCAGCTGGAAAGCCAGGGCCTGAACTGGCCCTCATGCTGGACTCCTCCCTCACCAGCTTTCAGAGATGAGGCTGGCTAGACAGGAGTTGGAGAGATGGACCAGCACCCTACAGCTGCTCCTTCTGTCCCCGCTCAGGGTATAAACAGTCCCCATCCACCAGGGATGTGGAAAAGTGTCTCTAGACACTATTAAGTACACACAAAAATAGCAAGTGAGACCAGCTCCTCTTTAGCAGCACCAGCCAAGTTTGTTGCAGCGTGGCTGATAAAAGAACTTTACTTATTCTTTTCTGAAGCCCAGTATCAAGGACTGCAGAGGATATCACGCATCCATGCACTAGCGCATGTTTTCCAGAGACCTTGTCCCCAGAAGTCAGGCTGGTGAAGTCCTGCTCTCTTAGGTTGCTGGGTTAGGCAGTCAGTACTCTAATGGTACTTGGTTAGCAGAGGGCACGGAGCATTACTTTATCCCCTCCCCTGAGGGTTCCCATCCATAGAGGCAGGATGCTGCCTGTGTCAGCTCCGCAGTAATCAGCCCAGAGGCAGAAAGTGGAAACTTTCTGGTTGCAGCCACTTAGTTTCATTAGGAGCATCAAAAGAGAAAACAGGCCTCAGGTGGGGCAGTGAAAGGCAGAAACATGCAAGAGGTGGGGGAGAGGAGATTTGCAGCTTTGTTTTACATGTCAGTTAGCAGGTGAACTTCAAGTAAGGACTGGAGAAGAGAGGTAGGAAAGACAGCCTGAAGCTAGGGCCTTTCACTCATATTGCTCAAAGAGCTGACAGGAGATCATACAGCTCTGTAAAATCTGCTCTAACTCTGTTTCATGAGACCAGAAATAGTTTTGAGCAGAAGTCCCATCCTGCTGCCCCTAAGGCTCCCTCCCTGCCTCACATCCCTTCTGGAAGAATTTTGTCTGAATTTCTTTTTAAAAACCTTGTTCACTAGAAATTGTATCCCCTTCCCAGTGCTCTGTTCCAGGACTTAATTGTCCCTATAACTGCAAAGAATTTTCCCTGATGTCTAGCCTAAGTCTTCCTTGTTCAACACAAACATGATACAGTTCAGAGGTAGAATATTCACTACCATAATAACATATTGATTTCAATGAAGCTGAGCTCAATAGAGAGGAGTCCGCCCAGCCTTGCTCCATCCCCCTTGTGCCCCAAGAGAATGTTTTGTGTTAGACTAAATGCCTCTGTAAGTGCCTCTCAGCTTTGCACTCAATGTGAGCCATTCTGCATAAACACATTGAGGCAGGCGGGGCACAGGATCAGGCCTGTCATCACATTTCCTTTTGGCAGTAGGGATTTTATCGGCCTCGGTCTCCCTGGGCAGTTTGAACAGTCTGGCTGTAGGCTCTCCTGAGCAGACCTCCTAGCCCAGCTGGGCAGGAATTCTTTTGTCAGTAGCTGCCCTCTACCCCTCACCTCCCATTTCATTCATGTCCTCACCCAAGAGCAGAACTGAATTCAACTGCACACCTCTAAGCCCTATTTCCCTGCTTAGATTTTTCACTAAGCCATCTCAAATAAAGCAACACATGCAGCCCAGTGGCTTTGGGAGGACTTTGGGAGAGGGACAGAACTGTGCACATCTGGTAGGCAGGTAGCAGTTGGGGGTTTGCTCACTGACCAGAAGCAGCAGCTGGGATCTTGAATCATAGAAGATCCATCATTTGATCTTCTTGTCTCTTGTGGTTAATTCTGCCCTACAGTATCTCCAGAGCTATATCCTGTATCCAGCTCCCCTTCCTCTGTGGGTAGCAGCATCTCTACCCTTCCTTCCAGCTGGGAAAGGGATCTCTTTGGCTAGGAGGTGAGCACAGGTGTTAACAAGATAACGTAGGTCTTGAAGGACATTTGCATCTCTAGTTCTCACTGCCTCTGTAACAGCTTTCCATCAGATTGAAAAGGAGAGCTGAAGGTCTGATAATGGCTGTGACATAGGAGAGCTGTGACTGAGCTTGTAGTTGAACTAGAATTACTGAAATAGAAGGCAGGGCTCAGAGTGGGGTTGTTAAATTCTGCTTCTGTTTCCACCAGTGATCCTGGCCAGATCCTCTTGCCTTTATATTTCTCTTTGTTCTGTAGGAAAGCAGGGATTTGCAGCCAGGGAGCAGCAGCTATTTCAATAAATAAGGCAGGAAAAAGTGACCAAGAGGTCCCAGAACAGATCCCAGATTCCTGAAGTCCCACTCATGAAAAAGTATTGCCTCTTGTTTCTGGTCTGTGCCTAGTTTGTGGACACAGATGTTCTATTATTCCCACATGGATGAGCAGTTGTTTTCATGTGAGCTCCTGTCCACGAGCTGTGCATCTTCTAGTTAGAAAGGTTGGTTTGTTAGCCTTGGAAATTTCAGCAGAAATAATCATGTTTGGAGACACCTGCACCATTCTCCAGTGAGCTCTGCCCTGAGATAAAGAGGGGCTTGGACAGGGAGCCCAGTCAGCCAGGAGATGGAGCAGCTTGCCTCCTCAGCATGGTGCAAGCAGGGGACTAGGGAGAGAAAGCCTGGGCCCTTAGCAGGGCTCTTCTCTTTGATGAAGCAGATGTGACTGCTTTTTTATGCCACAATTGCTGTGTGTTTGCAAAGAAGCAAAAAGGCTCACAGATTTGTGGCTTGGGGTTGGGACACGGGGCCTTTCATTTTCTTCAAGGGCTCTCGAGGAAGATCTCGTCATACCTGCTTGGAATTAATTCTGCCAATCCCCATTCTGATCACAGACTCCCCATGCTGGAGTTCAAGAGATGCTTTCCATTTTCTTTCTTCTGTCTGGGACAATTGATATCCTGGACGGAGCTGCATCAAGAACCAGGACCTGATTCTAGTGAAGAATCATAGAATCATAGAATCATTAAGGTTGGAAAAGACCTCTAAGGTCATCGAGTCCAACCGTCAACCCAACACCCCCTATCCCCACTAAACCATGTCGTTGAGCACCTCATCTATACGTCTTTTAAATACCTCCAGGGATGGTGATTCCACCACTTCCCTGGGCAGCCTGTTCCAAGGCCTGACCACTCTTTCAGTAAAGAATTTTTTCCTAACATCCAGCCTAAACCTCCCTTGGCGCAACTTGAGGCCATTTCCTCT
>VZTQ01006064.1:125652-219806 GCA_013400755.1 Pelecanoides urinatrix
TCATAGAAGGAGATCAGGTTGGTCAAGCAGGACCTGCCTTCCATGAACCCGTGCTGGCTGGGCCTGATCCCCTGGTTGTCCCGGACGTGGCTTGTGAGCGCCCTCAAGATGAACCTTTCCATAATCTTCCCTGGCACCGAGGTCAGGCTGACCGGCCTGTAGTTCCCCGGATCCTCCTTCCGGCCCTTCTTGTAGATGGGCGTCACATTGGCAAGCCTCCAGTTGTCCGGGACCTCCCCCGTTAACCAGGACTGCTGGTAAATGATGGAGTGTGGCTTGGCAAGCTCCTGCGCCAGCTCCCTCAGCACCCTCGGGTGGATCCCATCCAGGCTACATGGGCCTGGCTTGGACCCTCCAGGAAACGGACTCTCCAAGTCTCCCTGCAGCAGCTTCTGGCTGACAACTTTGTCCCATTCCCCCATGCACATCCTTGTCCCCCAAGCCCAAGGACCCCCTCTGTGCCCCATCAGTAGAAAGTGCTCTTCTGTTTGGAGCTACCTCAGAGATGCTGGCACAACAAAGCTGTTTTGGTTTTGGCTGAGCACTCGGTGTCTGAGCTCTCATGTGGTTGGAGTCCATTTTTTTTTGAAGAATGAAAACAGTGGATTAATAAGCTGCTTGTGGCTAATGTGCAGGGTTTCTCAGAACTGGTGCTATTAGAACCCAGTGTCATGTAGGAGGTAAATGGCAGCACATGGTGAATAAAGCAGTGATATAATAGGTTTAAGTAGTCCATTTCCCTTTGGAGTGTTACTGATAACATGCCCAAATGCATACAAGACCATTACCTTAATGAATAAGACCGCTCTCTGGCAGAGCACACACTTCAGCTTCTCATAAGGGGTTTATTTTTCATCATTTTCATCCAAAAAAAGGCTTGGGTGTTTGAGTTGGAATGGGGTGCAGGGAGGGTAGGACAGAGACAGAGGGGAAGAGAAGGGCAGAAGAGAAGAAATATGGATGAGAGTAGAAGGGAAAGAGAAATGAAGAAGGGACATGAATAAAAGCAGAACAGGCATGTTGTGGTTTGAATCAATATGGTCTCCAGGAACCCCAGTAAGAGGAACTCATACATACACACAGAGAACAATTACCAGACATTTGATCTTGTATATTGGAAGGGACATGTCTTTCTTTGGAAGCATCATTGTCCACTGCCAGAAGTGAAGTACTACAAGACATACAGATATCAATGGGCCCCATGTTTTAGATATTCCATGACCAAGCATTGCCATTTGCCTCTGATAGTCCCAGTCAGTTCAGAATTAGTATCAGTTTATGGTAATTCTGCCCACATCAGTAGAGTTTCTCAGGACTTATCCTCTCTCATCACACTGTGCTCTCTAATTGCCAGGCTAATGCTGCACTAGTTAAGCATCTGTCAGCTTGTTGGAGATACTCCATACTGACACCACTGCATGTGAGAGCAGAATTTGCCTCTACATCTTTCCTCATATGCAGTTTACTTTTCTCCTGGGATGGGCATGTGGAGCAGCATTGCCTGAAAAATCTCTTCAAAGCACAATGACCACGTTTTCTGAATTTGCTTCTAACCAGTGTGGTGGGATCTGAATCGGACTGTCCTGTTACGCAGTAATATGTAGTCTGGTGCCAACTAAAGCCTTGTTTTCGCCACCTTCTTCTAGAATCTCTCTGCAGAATGGACACTGGATTCAAATCCAGTGTCAAATGATCCTAAATTAACTGTTCGGAATTCACCATATGATGTGAGTTCCGTGGAGGTGTAATTCTGTCAGGATCTAGGGGAAACAGCGTCTAATTTGTAGCAGAATAAATGAGATGAGGATCACTAAGGATCGAGGTTCCTAAGTGATTGATTATTAAGATCCTTCTGAAAGCCTAAATTGGGGATTCATAGTATGTTTAGGAATATCAACATGGTCTGACCAATCCACTGCAGACACGTCCTTAACCCAGTGTACTGGCCCTGGTAGTAAGTAGAGGAAGATACTTAGGACAGTGTACAAGGGTATATAAAGGATAAGGTCTCTCCTACCTGTAGTTTTGTAGCTTCCAGCAATCTGCAAGGACTGCCTGGACGTTGCATCCAGACTATTAAGTTTAATCGCCACTGATAGACCAAACCTCCATAAACTTGTCTAAAACCTTTTGAACCTGTTTATACTTTCAGTCTACACAATATCCTGTGGCAAATGAGCTCCAAAATTTAATTATCTGCTGTTTGAAAAAGCACTTCTTTTTGTTTGTTTTAAAGTTGTCTGGTAATTTCACTGGGACACCAACTTCTTGTATTGTGAGAAACAGCATCTAAAATATCTAAGGAAGAGAATCCCAGATTTTATAGAAAGGTCATGTGATTTCGACTTCTAAGTGTTAAAACCACTTCTGAAAATGGAACATAGGTTCTACTTTTAATGCTTATGAAAATATTGCCTCCGGTGCTCTTGTTTGCTTTTCAGCTTGTTTTTATTTATTTTATTTTTTCCTTTAACCTCTGCTTACAAGCTGCTCTAGCCCCTGACAGATCCAGTTCTCAAGCTTCTTGTTTACTCAGTTAGCATGGGCTTTATTTTTACAATATTCTCCTTTTAACTGCTTCAGCAGCTGAGAGTCTGTTGCTCGAGACATGAACACAAACTCAACCAAGGACAGGCAAGTTTGTCTGAATGACCTCTTTCTCCTCATTATATTTGCGATGATTTCAATGTCACAAGTTCAAGTACATGCACATGGGGTTTAATACAACACAGAGATAAAGGCAGGGAGATAGACTGGCACACTCTCCCCTGAGGCATGAACGTACTCTGCCACTACTTGATTGTGCCTTTTGCAGACACCTCATTAAAAGTGTGTTCATTACACATAAACATACCCTTGTACTTTTGAGGCATGCATGCTCACACGCATCATTTGAACACGGTGAGAGATAGCTCACCCTAACACAAATATGTCTGATTCCTTACATACGCTCACACAGAGACCTTGGCTCTAACAAGCAGTTGTTCATTCGTAGCCTTTTCTGCCCTCCATGGAGTTGTATCTTCCTGGTTGCATTGTTAACTTACACTGTCTTATATGCAGTTTTGAACTGCTTAAGCTTTTGAGCTTAGTCCAAATAACATTTCTTCTCAGTCTGATACACCTCCTGTATCAAATGTTCTGAGGTGGTGTAAAACTGAGTTAAGGGGCAGAGGAGCCAGACCCTTTGAATCTTTCTCTTCCCATCATGTAAATCCAGTTTGCTACATGAAGTCATTCACATCTTATATTCTGCAGGGACATGCTCTAGTCTGGCAGATTAGATAAAAGATAGTGGATAAGCATCTCCTGAAAGCAGTTTGATCCAGAGAGTTAGCGAGGATGCATTACCTTCCTGGGAAAAAGGAGAAAGATTTTGGAAGGTAAGGGGTATGAGGAAACCAAGCATGTTTGAGACATGTTTCCCTGAGTGTTCATGTCCTTCAGCAATGCAAACCATTGTGTCAGTGGGGATAAATCAGTGTTGCTTTACAAAAATCAGTTGAATGAGGCTGATTTTCTGCTGCCAAGGATCAGATGTATGTGAGATTTGAATGGAAGGTCTCCTGGCACAGCACTAGCAACCTCTGGAGCCTCATTGCGGCTAATGCTTACCCCATGACTAACAAAACTGGAGCAGCATTAACAAGCTTGGGAAGTTACTGTTAGAGCACACAGTGCAGATATACACCCTCCATCATAGTGAAATGGAAAAGAGGAAAGACAGGCTGTTGTAAGACTGCCTAATATATTTGGAAGACTGGTATTACAGAACAGTGCTACTTGCCAAGTCAACTGCGTTTGCTAGTTCAGGGACTTCATTTTTGCTGCCAAGAACTGCTGGCCTGTGTACATGCTTATAGCACATGCTAGGCTTGTGAGACAATGCAGGTACAACCCCTGCAGCTACAAGGAAGGGGAGAAGGGATGAGGAGATGCACGCTAGCAGAAGTCCCTGTCGGAGGTGTCAGGGTGTGCTGGTGGACATCGAATGTACATTTATGGATGCATGCACAGGAAGCGATCCTGAGATGTGCATCACTGGCTGCATGCTCAGGATTGCAAGGAGCATGGAATAAAAGTGTGAGTGTGTGTGCACATGCATAAGGGTGTCTCCGTCTGTGTGCAAACAAGCAGGAATGACTACAAACAAAGATGTAAGTCTGCAGAAGTGCGTGCACAGAGGGAAATGCCTGCAAGTAGTGCAGAGTGTGTGCATGTGTAAGGACATGTGTCTAGAGGGGAGGTGTGAAGAGCGGCTGTGTATGTGGAAGCTGCCACGCCTGTACGTAGGCAGCACTCTGGCTGCGTGTGTGGGGAGAGGGATTTGGGGGAGGGAGATGATATTGGTCTATGTGGGAGCTCTGTGCCAGTCCACATAGGTAGGCTGGATCTGTGTGTGCAGTGGTGGAAAGCTTTTTAGGGGATTGGATCTCTGTCTGTAAAGGTCTCTGTAATATGAAAGAGAATTTTCAAACACACCTCAGGAAAGGTGTCTCAAATGCATGCTAGAGCTCCTCTGGGAAAAGAGGAAAATACACAGGGGCTGGGAGCGTGTCTCTGTTAGCATGTAGCTGTTGTTTTGTTTGTGATGTGTCTTTGGTTTCATGGGGTGTATGTAGAATTGTGCATGAACGATGCGTGCGTGGGCTGGGATAGGTGTGCAGCAGCTACGGCTGTGTGCACAAGGGAGGGTGTGCAGGAGAGGATGGCGGGGAGGGCTGAGCAGAGGCAGTCCCGTGGCTCCGGGATTCGAGCATGCACCGCAGGGCTCTGCTCAGAGGGCTTTGTCCAAGCTGCTCTGCTGTGAAGCGTCACTAAATTCAGTGCAGGCACTTTCTATTTTGGGTGTTTTTGCTGTACACCTTTGCTCCTGTCTTCCACCCGGCTGGGCATCAGGCCCTCCAAGCTGCGGCTCTCCTGCACTTGTTGAGGAGCATCGTCAGGAGAAGGAGCGGTTCCCTTGGAAACCTCTGGATGCCCAGCAACAAGTCGCTGGCAGCTGCCATGTGACCAGGTGCATTAATCAGACATGTTGTATGAATCAGGTCAGTTGGGGCCAAAGTCCAGCTCGCTCCCCCTTCGCTTCATTGCTAATTACTGAGCCACGAGGGCTGCTCTGAGTAGGGGGTGGAAAACAACTTGAAATAATTAAATAAAACAGTGACCTTTCCTGTTGTGGCTTCTAAGTTCATCCCAGACTTTCTCCACGAGAAAAATCTGTCCAATCCACTCTTCCACTTAAATGAACCTAGAACGCAAATGAGTGAGGCAGAGGAGTCTTGCAAGGTGGAAAAGCCAAAAAGAATTAATCTGCCATAGATGCAGTGAGTTTCCAGGTCTCTTCTCGTAATAAGCCCTACATTTCAAATGCATCTTTTGAATAAGTAGCTCAGGCTTGAGACAGTTTGGTCCTGACTCGGGAACACCTCATGTTCACAACTCAGATCCCTTTGAAAATCAAGTTTCTGAAGTCTCAACTGAAATTGCTGGCCAAAATTCCAAGTTAGATGGCACAGAGAGGAATTGAGTACAAGTTCCTGCCCAATACCTCTAAAAGAAAAGTCTACAGTTCTCAGGAAAACAGGCAGTGCCTGTACACTTCTCGTCCTTTGTGGACTCACCATGTCACAAAATGGCTGTTCTTCATAGATATACCGCTGGAGGGCTTATCCTTCAGCATTCCTTGTGGCCCATTTCCTTAACCTCAGTGGGGCTTTTCTCCATTTAACTCAAGAGCAGAGGACTCAAAGGCAGAAGCTGGAGGAAGATCGAAGATGACTTTGTAGCTGCAGCTCTGGGCCAGGGGATAGCAGCAGTTACCCCATTAAGACTGAACTGAGAGCAGATTTGGAGAGTCCTGGTGAGCAAATGAGGTAAAGGGAAAATTAAGGATGAAGAGATCCAGCTGGGGTAATAACAGCCGTAAGCACTGGTCTCAGTGCCTTACTCTGGGTTTCCTGCCTAGCAGGACCTTCTAAGGGAATTAGGTACCTAAGCCTCACTGTCCTTTTCATGTATGTTCTGGAGGGACTTAGGCATCCCTCAGCATTTTCCATAAGATGCCATTTACAGTTTCAGCTCCCGTCCTTTTCACATTTCCCCCAAATTCCTGCTTTGCCTGGATAAAGCCAGAGCAGAGCCTTCCAGATTTGGCTCCTGAATGAAGATCTCTCACAGACACACTTTCAAGGCCAGGCACTAGCAAGGCTGTAACATCTTCTTTTACTCATACACCAGTCTATGTTCTTCGTGCTGTGACTAATGGATTGCAAGGTCATCGGGTACTGCTCAGTCTCCATCTCCTCCTTCAAGAGATCAGCGTTTGAGCCTCCCAGGGCATTCACTGATTCATGTTGAACACAGGTACATTCTGCTCAAAACGATCTTTTCTCTTAGGCAACAACAAAATCTGACCAGTTGCTGGTCAGATTCTCAGCTGATGTAAGCCAGCCAAAGGATTTGGCCCATCACCCACAATGGTACTGAAGACCAGAAAAAAAAAAAAGAGTTGGAAACAGAGCACCTGACTTTATTCTAATCATGTTGGAATTTGAATAGCATCCAATGTCACTTGAAAATGGGCTCACTTCATGTAATATGCTTTTAGATCCAGATCTTAAGAGCCCAGTTTTTACCCACAGGACATCTGTTCGTGGCAGGCAGCAATTTCCCCAAATCCCATCTGAATGTGGATCTCAAGTATTACCTAGACCAAGCCTGTAACTTTGGACCATTTTGATTTCTATCTAATTAATGTTACAATCAATTATTATTTTTCCTTTGCTATCATGTGATAATATGTCCTGTGCACAGGATATACCAGAAGCAAAGCTTTACCTCAATGTACTGACCACCTAGGACAATCTAGGGCAATGTTGAAGAATTGATGTCTGCAACCTGTGTATTTGCAATCTAAGAGGCGCAATACAAATCCATCCCAGCTGACACCCTCCAAAGTCAGAAACATATGCGTGTTCCTGGATGTACGGGTTAGGAAATAAATTTGTTTTCACTGGCGAGCAATTTGTTCTTTGGCATACTTGAGGGAACAACTGTCTGACCTCCTTGCTCTAGGAACATAAGAGAACCAAATAGATCCTAAATACTCAGATCTGACTCTGCAATTCAGCTCGGTATCTCTGGGAAGAAACGGAGAGCTGGGTTTTTCTGTAAGCTCCAAAACCAGGATGATAAAGGCTGAGAAGTTAGGGTGAAACTTGGCTCAACCGTTGGGCTGGGAAATCGGAGGGTACGAGCAACAAAGGCCGAGGGACACTATGGTAGGACGGAAAGAACAGGCTGTTGAGGCTTTGGTCCTGGGAAATACTGAGCAACTTACATCCACAAAGCAAAACATGCAGGTCCTTGCTCAAACTGAAGCACAAGGAAGAATCTCGTTGCCTCTCCTGGCAGGCTGTCCTACCTGTGCATACACAAAGCATGTGTCCCTCATGGGGACAGCTCCTTCACCCACTTCCCTGCAGCTGCCCTCTCTCCAAGGGGTCCAGGCATCAGTACCCCAATGGACAGACCTGTTGCTGTCTGCCATCACTCCTCTGACCCGCCTTTACGCGAGGAGACTTTTACACTGAAGCGCCGGCAGCTCTCCATGATGTAATCTGTGCAATCTGTGCATTTGCAAGGAAAAGCAGCCTCCCGTTGGCCAAAGCAAAGAGTGCCCGCCCGGGTGCCCCTCCCGCCGCTCCCTCGGTGGCTCATAAAAGCCCCGAGGCAGAGGCAGGGCAGCTTTCCCAGCCCCTCTGCTTGCAAAGGTGACCCAGGGACAGGTGAGCTCCGGCAAGGGTGCGGAGGCAGGCTCGGCCGAGGGCGGAGAGGGCTGGGCTGAGCCGGGGGTGCTGCAGGTGCCCGGGGGAAGGCGAGGGGCACCCTGGCCACCCGTGGAGCCGGTCCCACTTCTGCCAGGGAGCCGGACAGCTCCTCCAGGGCGGGGTCGGGAGAGGGACCCCGGCCAGGGTCCTGAGGGGCTGCAGCGTCCGGGGGATGCTCAGGGGAAGGGTCCGGCCCTTGCCGGCCCTTGCCCTCGGGGCAGCCGGGGCAGAGGAGAAGGGGAGCCGGGGGGAGGCGGGCTGGGCTGCCCGGCCTGCCGGAGCCGCGGATCAGCACCACGGACAGGGCCCGAGCGGCGCGTCCCGCCCGGCGCCCCGGGGCGGGCACCGGGCACCGGCACCGGGCACCGGGCACCGGCACCTGGCCCGGCAGGTCGGGGCAGCGCTCTCCCCGCGGGGAGCGCCGCCAGGTCCCCCTCCCAGAGCCTGCGAAGCGACGCTGGACTGCTCACCGGGGACGGACGGGGCCGGGGTGAGTCCAGTCCCGGAGGGGACAATAGCAAGTGGTCTCGGGGGGAGAAGGAGGCGAACTGGAAACGAGAGCAGGCACGGCCCCGGTCAGCCCGCACGCTGCCCGGTGCTGGGGCAGAAACGCCCGTGCCGTTTCATGGTCCAGCTGCTGCCCAGGCAGGTACACACAAGCGCTGGAAGATCATTCCACTGCACCGAGAAATGGGCATTCGGGAGGCAGGATGCAGTCAGGAAAGTTGGGATCTGGCCGAAAGCCAAGGGCTCAATGTGCTGGAAAGGGAGATTGGAAAAGATTTAGCTGCGTTTTCCCAAGTAGCCCTGACAGCCCCGGATAAGGTATGCTCACAGCTTCAGATTTGGGGTAGAGCAGGAACCGAAATAATTCAGGAAGACGAGAATGACTGTATGAATCTGAATGTAATCTACACCAACCACCTACTCCAATGTCAAAGCTTTATGCTGAAAAACTCAAAATTACTGTTGTGAAAACGTGGCTGACGGGTGTATAAAGTTGCTCTTAAGATTCTCTAGTTTATAGGAGAAATGGGATATTTCACCAAGATGCTGTTGGGAGTAAATTCTTCAATGAACAGTTATTTGAAAATATTTTTCCTCAGTAGTTTATTCTATCTGAGTACTCAAAATTTGTCTTGCTTTAGTGGTACATTTAGGGTCCATTGACAGATTGTCTTATATTTAAGAGTTCAATGGCTATATCATAGTGGATTTTCTCACAAAATGCTTAACCCCCCCCCCCCAAAAAAAAAAAAGTCGAGTGGGATCAAATTAAACAAAGTTTTTCTTTTTTAATTTTGAAAAAATTAAAATAGCAAAGTATTTAACTCTGGCTCAACACAGAGATTTGAACAAAGCTGAAATAAAACATTTTTTTCCTGTTTAGATTATTAAACCACAGATGTAATTTAGAAAATAAAAAATATAAAATGTTAAAAGTAAAGTATTTGAGCACTTTGGAAATAAAGCATTTCATATCGCTATTGCAGATGAAATGATTTGCTGCATTTGTTTTATCTCCATATTTGGAAGCTCAGACTATCCACTATATGAATCCCTATTCATTGAAAATTCTCACCCAGCTCTGTTAAACATATGTTTAAATACTTTGCTAAACAGAGGCTCAACAAGGCAACATAATCCAAGGCTCAGACTGTCCCTGTCTCCTGTCTTATACCTGTATTTTTCTTAAGTAATGTTGGTCTCCAAGACGAAAAGGAAGCAAGCTGTTCTCCATTTTAAGGAAATTCCTATTTGCTGTTTCAGAATTAAATATTTGGGAAAAAAGAAAAACACTCAAAAAGAAAGTTGATGCTTCCTTTAAGGCCTTGAATGTACACACAGCCTTCAGAGATATACATTATATACATTGAACAAACTAATGGTGGAAATGCTTGCCTATGGAATTTGAATGGAGAGATATCTTTCTGTTATCTATCTGTAAATCTTTTAACATCTTCCATCAGTTCTGTATCCGCATAGTGACTCAATTTGTGGTCTCTCTTCAATGCAACATAATGCTGAGGTTCAGTTTTTGTAATGCCTTGTCTCTTACAACATCAATATAAGGTCTTTTCCCTTTGAAGTTCAGCTGTAAAATAAGGGCAAGATATCATGTTCTTTACCTCCTGCCCCAACACAGGCATGCAAAAGAACTTGAGGACAAGCCAGAAAATTATATTGCACCAAATACCTATTCCTGCTTTTAGGGGTTTATCTCCGCATTCTGGGAAATTGCCTAATCAGATTTCATATTTAATACAAAAAAATATTAGGACAGATGATATCATACTCTCAAAGCTAACTAAATTTTGTATTGTGCAGAGTGTATTGTTTAATCAAAGTCACATTTCAATTTGTTTAGGGCATATTTTGTCACCTCTTTTTTTACTAGCAATTTTCTGTAGATCTCAGAACAAACACGTCTCATAGAAGGATACAATCCTATCTCTTTTCTGAGAAATCCTAACACAGAGGTCTCTGAAGGACAGGGGATTCAGGGTAAGATCTGAACTTAATTCAATTTAATTCCTGACCCTTAAGTATTTAGCAAAATGATGGAGGTTACCACATTGCCTGCTAAAAGGAAACATTTTAAGTTTTGATAGAAATAAACACTGCATAGATTTTAGTTATTTGATTTTGCTAAAGGCAAGATCCTCCTTCCCCTTTCCTCCTCCCATCAGAGAGACAATGTGTTCCAGTCTCTGGGCTCTGTATGCTTTGCACAAATATTTGTCTGTGCGTCGCCTGCCACTCCAGTAATGAGCTGCTTTTCCACTGCAATCATGGCATCTGGTAGGTTTCAGGATGTGAGTAGCTGGGAGGCTGGGAGGTGCTTGGGAATCTCAGCAGGAAAAAGAGAGTGGATTTTAGACGCAAGATCTGCAACAGCTTTTGAGCTTGGATAAATGTGTTGAGGTTCTTCTCTCTTTGGCAGAGATTTGTTCCACCCCAGACACCTGAACCTGGCATGCAGACCTAGGCACTACGCCCGCTCCAGACACCTGCATTCACATGCAATTTTACATTCAGTCTCTTTCGAACACCTGCATTCATGCGCATTAAATGTGTGTGTGTCTGTGTGCGCCATGGTCCACTACTGCACTGCGACACCAGCCTGGTCCTTCCTAACCCGATTCTCTCCGCTGGGCAACAGGAGACAAGAGGTTCTGGCTCAGCCAAGCATTTAAGCACACACTTCACTGTAAGCACCTGCATCCGCTCCAGTTCAGCAAACACTTCAGCAGGATTTAGGTATGCAACTAAATCAGGGCCAGAATGAGATCTTAAGGAACAACTCTGAGCAAAGAACTTGGCTTTTCTGCTCGCTGAAATCAATGGGAGTTATCTGTTAAGGTACTAAATTCAGACCCCTCCAGAGCCATCCATTACTAGGAAAGCAAAAGAAATAAACCTCCCATGGAAGTACCCTAAGGTCCTGATAAGAACCCAAAGCACAGAAGAGATGAAAAGCAGGTGATAAAATTGATGTAGACATTCTCTATGGCAAGTCTTCCCTGTATAGGCTGTTCTGATCATTGTGTGGCCTCAAAGTGCATCGTTGTTTAACACCTCTTTAAAACTGAATGAGTTTAGAACAAACATTAGCGCCCTGGTGGGATTTGTAAAACAAGTCAGCATACACCTCACCTGAAAATAACTAGGAGTGGGGTTCCAAATTAATTGGTAAATTCTATTTCAATGATCTGTCTTTAGATGCTGAAATATCTTTGTAAGTCCTGTCCTTAGTAAAATAGATGCTGGGGTATTAATTTAATAAAATTTCCTAAATTTAAGCCTAGAGACAAAATAGGAAAAGAAAAAAAAATAGCTAAGGAACAGTTAATACAATATTCAATATTGATATCTGTGTTTGAGCATCCTAAGGCTGCCCAGGATATCTAGAATCTTCAGCACTCGCTGAGATTAAAAGGAATTGCCCTCCAAACAGCTTTGAAAATCCTAGCCATAGTTCACTGCTGACAAATCAGGACTGAGCATGCATTATCCTGACTCCTGCATGCACAGAAAGCATCCAACACTGCCTGGAAAGAAGCTCACTCTGTAGTTATAGGTTTGACCCTGCAATAGGAAAAAAACCCTTACTGCCACATTTTTGTTTGACTCAGCAGAGCCTTAAGCATGCTACTAGCTTAGTACTTGTAATACTGCTTGCATGAATAGGGCTATTCACATTCTACAATCATTACATACTCACGCCCTGACTCCAGTAGCCCTTATTTACAGAGACCAGATGGCTCCTGCGATTTTCGATTGTGAGATATGGCCCCCTTCCTGGTGTATAATGAGTATGGACTTTTTAGTTTTACCTTGTTTATCAACAGACTGCACAGTTGTGCGTGTAATAGTGCAGCTAAGGGTCAATACCAAGATTTTGCCTTCAGCAGCCTCTGAGCTGTAAGGGGAGGCTCTAACAAGCGTTGCCAAGCAAGGATTTTTCAGATGGTTTGCTGATTGACAAGGGGAGGAGCTGGGTGGGTTTTGTTTGCATGATTACTTGTTTGCTTGTCAAGTGCATGTTTGCAGCCATGCAGAATCTTGTATTAATTCAAGCCCTACAGCTACATCACCACGGTGAGCAGCCCGGCTGCATGAGACTGTAATCTCTTTGGGGCATGGACATTTTGTTCTGTGTTTGTTCAGCATTTAACACAGTCTGTGATTCAGGCTTAGGGTTTTTATGAAGTGTAAAGAATAGACATTTCATGGTACAGTCTGTGTCTCTGCATGTGAATGCATGGACATGCAGAAGGACACACACCTTGTGTGTCCTACTCAGCATCACACTTCAAGATAGAGGGGAGATTTTTGCCTTTTGTTTTATTTTCATTTGGAGACCGACTCAGGAATTTTCATAAAACAAACCTACAGTAACTTACATGGTATCAGACCCCACTTCAGGAAAATACAAATGCACTTGCAGAAACTTCAGCACTTAACTCCCACAGGAATCAAATACATGTCTAAAGTTAAGTACTTGGCTGAACTGAGGATTAAAGGATGTTTCCATAATGTTATGCAAAGATCTTCTTTTTATCCTGTGTTACTTAAGGCTGTACAGTCTTCCCAAGTCATGTTCAGAAAAAGAACACCCCCCTATGATTTTCCAAAGCATTTAGTGTTTTCAGGTGCCCAGCATGACAGATTGCAATTAGTCCTAATTTTCAGGGACTGCTAAGCACCTGCCTCTCTTGTAATTGGTCCTCTTTCAAAGTGTCTCAAACACAAATATAAGGTATCCAAAATTGCCAACTTCTTTTGAAAATCTAGAGCTATGATGAACAGTCCACCTACAAGATTCCAGCCCAGATGAAAATTGCATGGATTCAAGCCCCCCGAATCAGAAGCAATAGTCGGTACCTGCTACCGTAAGATGACAATACACCCTGCCATTAAAGTAAAAAGGAGAGTTTCTCTTAAGAAGAAGGAGAAAATTGCACAGTTCCCAGGGAGAACAATTGCAAATATTTTCAGTTAAACTCACAAAATTATTAATGTTGTGGTCTGCAATTCTGTCTAATCCAATATTCCGTTGCTCCATGTTGCCGGTTGAATGTACATGGAGAAATCAATGACACAAAGCGATAGAAAACTTTACCTAGGACCTCCCACTTGGTTAGGATGTCACCATCTGGAAGGCAAAAGCTCCAGAAAAGGGCCCAATGCTTTGCAGGCTGCAAACTCAAACCTTGGACTGAATCTAGCAGAAGCAATGGGAATTTCTCCCGAGCAAGGAGAGCAAAGAACAGTTCAGACAAGCTGCCTCTGAATTCAGAAAGCGCTGTCATAGTCCTGAATGTTTAACGATCTTATCAGTTGCTCATATAGGTTGTTTAGATTTGCTCAGAAATAATCTATATTCTGAAAGCATAGGGGACAGAAGGAGAGTTACCCTGATCCCATCACCAGGTGCAACCTCTGCTCTCCAGATCACAACATGATAAGGGAGCAGAAGGAGAGCTGCGCCGCCACAGCAGCTGCATCTAGCTCTGAACGCTGCCTGGCTCTTGTGACAGTCACTGTCCCCAGCTGGTGACGGGAATAGGGACACACTCTGAAGGAGAGGACAAGACTCACTCCCCCTACTGCGTGGCTGTGCAAATGGCGTGGCAGAGGCAAGTTGTGAAAAGGTGGTTGTAGCGCTCTGATTTTACCAGCTTGTCTTCAGTGTACCGTACTGCCCAAGGCAGAGTGATAGCTAAGAAGCAAACCAACAAAAGAGAACAGTCTGGTTGATTTTTGCAATCCCAATCTTAAACTTAAACCTATTCCTAAGCAATGCACCTCAGATCCCTTTTCTGTAAAAATGGACATTGTGACACCCATTTCACAGGGGTACCAGAAGACCAAATTAAGCAATATTCGTAAAGCTCTGGAGATCCAAGAGCAAATGGAAGTAGAGCAAATAAAAAGGTTATTATCTTGTCATGTTTGTCCTGGGAGGAAGATTATCCATCTATCTTGCCAGACCTATTTATCGTCTTATTTTCTCCTAGCTTATCTTGTATCATCTTTCTAATCCACTCCATCTAATGCAGCCAACATTTTATTTTAGCACAGTTCTCACTACATGCTGATGAAGGTGTGTTTGGCAACAGAGGCATGTGCAGATTTTACATAACCTGACAAGGTGCAACACAGGTAGGTAGAACAATAGATGCCAACTAATGAGTTCACAACTTTTAAAAATAAATTAGCTGGGTTTTTTTCCTAGAAGACAGGCATTATATTTTTCTGCTGGCTTATCAATGAGGGCACGGGTTTGAAAGAACTCCTCTTCCTGAATTTTGACAGCATGGACTCCATTCTGTGTAACAGACACTGATCTAAATAATGCATATATGTTCTACTCCCTGTGACATATGTGTTTGATACACACACATACACAAAATATGTATTTAAGTGGATGTAACGTGTGGAATACATTTGTGATGGGAAGTACTGGGATGCGTACTTTTAATCATGCAGGATTCTAAGATAAATTCAAGGTGGACTATGTTTTTCAAGTATTGCTTATGATTTCGCTGAACTGACTCAGAGAAAACAATGAAGTTCAAGGGTTTCCAGTCCCTTACAGGGTTCAACAACCAAATCACAGCATGCTGGAGATTTTTCTGAATACCAAAGCCCCTTGCATTTTTCCTTTTCATCTATAATCAAACAGCACTTTGCCCCCCTTGTTGCTAGTGAATGCATTAGGGTCTAAACTTTATAATCTCTGGAGCTGTTTCCTGGAATAGATGCAAGCTGAGCACTTGGTTAGGGACAGCCAGGAGGCTGGGAGAGATGATTACCTTCAGGCAGTCTCAGCGGAACGTCCCAGGGTTCCTACAGGCACAGCCTAATGCAGGACTTACAATGCTGAACAGACTTCCATTATGGGGGCTGGCTATGTTGATGCACATCCACACATAGAGAGCTCCTTGTTAAAATGCACACCAGTGGCTCCAAAATACAGCAGCTCAGTCGGGGTTCATTAACACAAAATCATTCCAAGGGACATTGTTTCAGAGAGGAAAGAATTTCATTTCTGTCAGGATTGGTTTTTAGTAGCATATAGCCTGGAGATTCTGCTAAGGATTGTGTTGAAAGTCTACTTAGACGGAGACTGGAGCTTGGTTGTGCAGTCACGCTGAAGGCTTTAGTAGGGTTAACCTGAGATGTACATGCAGCACCTACTGCAGTGGGACCCTAGCTTACATGGAGGGGCATGTTAAAATAAATTTGTATTAAAGAGGTGGCTTTAAAGCATGTCTGTGCTACAGGAATCCGTAGCTGATGTGAGAATTGCTCAGCTATGTGTCATAGACTCTGCACTACTAATGGAGGATCTCTGCCCATGACAGTAATGGGAGAGCAAGTGTGCTTTGTTCTGCTCTCAATATTCCCTTTCAGCAAGCACCCCAGCAATTGCCCCAGCTGTACAGCTTTTGAAATGGCGGAGGGCTGCTGTGATGAGGAACTCTAGTCCGTTTTAATCAGCAGGCATTAAATAAACAAAAGAATTATCACTAATAGATACAAATGGGTTGCCACACAGCTTGAGTGTCAACTTTCTCTTACTTGTTTACCAGGGACCATGCACTGGAACATACAAGACATCTAATGGTTTAGTAATACACTGCAAGCAAACTTCTAATTACGAGGTCTAAGAGGGGAAAGAATAAAAAGCAACTAGGATGAAGCTATCAGTCGTCATAGCTTTGATTTCTTGTACAGAGTCTTGCATGAAACATGCTGGGAGCTCTCATCTCACATGTATGCCATTGGTTCCCAGGAATAAGTCTGGTGCCTGTTCATTCAAAGCTCAGCTCTGTTTTTAAAATCTACTCTCTCTGAAAGGGCTGTCTTTAAAAAAACCAAAAAATTGTACAGCAAAAGGGACAAAATTGCTCCTCAACAAAGGGGCCTATCAACAGCCTGTCAATAATGTGCCAAAGGCCAGAACCTGCCTTTCAAAGAGGCTCTGCAGCCTCAATGTGTACTTTGAGAGCAATTAAGGGACGTGAGCAACATGATGATTATCTCATGGGTGACATTTTCATTGGCATTTTGGGAAAAGAGAGAGATGGATTTGAGATGGCTGTGATCAATGTTCATCCTAGTCCCACATAAATGGCAGGAGAACATGTGGTAGATGGGCCTGGAAAGCAAAATGCGCAAGGCGGAGGGAGGAAGAGATGATGAAGACAGAAGGATTTTAAAATCCTAGAAGTTGAAAGAAAGAGCTACAGTGAGAAGTAGAAGGACACAACCTGAGAAACAAGAGCAGGAACATCAGGAGGGCTGGCAGGTCTCAAGAGGCTGGGGAGGGCAGGAATAGGAGACAAAGGGACTGCAGGATTCCTGGTGGAGAAGTACAGGAAGAAGAGGGGAACGGATCCCCCTGAGCAAGGAAAAAGTCCAGAGAAAGTGGCATAGACATGCTGTGCTTGCACAGGGAGAAGTCTCTTGTAGGCACATCACCATGCTTCTTCCTTTTCCCATCACAGACCCTGTACCAATGGGCAGCATTGGCCCAGACCAAGCCCATGGTGTCATGCACCTTGTTACTTTATCAGGTCACAGTTGCACTCCAAGCCTAAGGAAGGAGGAACAGAACATTCCCAGACAGAGACTAAAGTGATGTCTTAAGACAAAAGTGCAATTATGATTACTCTGCTTTTTTACCAGCATATTCCCATCAGTGTTGTCCATCTATCCCTCCTTCATCTCTTCTGTCTTTGTGCTGCAGGTACCAACAAAAGCCCAGAGCTGAGAGCAGATGGGAATGCACAGAGGCAGGCTGTGCTGGATGGGAAATAAATGCCATTCGGGTGCAGAGACATGACTACACGTAAGAATCTCAGCGCAGTGTCTGAGTCTCATTGTGTGGTTACTAATGCCCAAAGGATAAGAGGATCCTGGCTACTAACCCAGAAATACAAGCTGGCTCAGTGGCATGAATGCAGAGGAGCTCAGCACAGACTGTATCCCGCATGGACAGTAAAGGGAGAGCACGACACTGTATTGCCCTCTGGCATGGACACCGGTGCATGCACGGGGACCAGTACAGAAGTGAGTGCCAAAGAGAAGCCCAGATGTTGCACATGCCCAGCTGTTTTAGAGCTAGGCAAAATGTTTCACGGAAAAAACATGCAAAAATGCAGATTTGGTTACACTATTTCCCCAATTTGCTGAATTGCTTGTTTAGGAAAACAAACAGTTTTTGCAGAAGAAAATGTTGCTTAATTTGCTATAAAACAATCTCCTTCCTGCTTTTCATTTTATGAAAAAATTAAAAACGTTAATGCTGAGCAAAAGCAAAATGATTTAAAAAAATATTTGGAAACCTTCCCTGTCCCAAAAGATACTGTTACATTTCCAGCTCCTATCTTTTCCAGTGGTGTATGTATCGGCACATATAAGCATGTATCTACATTTCTATGTGCATCGCCATTTATACACAAGTGCATGTTCATATGCTGCGCAAACAATTTCAAGCGTATCCGACAGACGTAAGCTTCTGCTCTGCATTCTTCAGGATTGTCTTCTGAAGAGGATCTTAATAATAAAAATAATGTTACGTTACTAGTTAAACATTGGGAATAACTCTCCATCATAGGCTGTGCTGAAGACAGGAATCAACTGACATGTTCACTCTGGAGGACTCCCTGGGGGTACCAGCAGAATGCATTAACAGTGCATTTCTTCAGTGAGCTGTGATGGGAAGAGCAAGGACAAAAAAGAAGGTAAAGTGGTTAAAAACAACTTGTATTTTTAGACCCCAATCTCCCACAAAAATCTTTGGAGATGCTGAGCGCTCCACTTCTGAAAATTGGGCCTCTTATTTGCAAGCAGAAATAATGTTTGAGAAGCCCAGCTGAGACTCTTGGTTTTTTTAAAAACTGTCCATAATATTTTTCTCTAGACCAATTTGCTGTCCTGATAATTAATCTAGCTAATGGCTGGGTTTTTTTTTCCTTCATCAGCAGTTTTGCTTTTTGTTAACACAAGCAGAGAGAACATGAAGAAACAATCTCTCGGAGGATACAGACTGGCAGCAATATTGCCATCTGACTAAAAAGAACTCAGACATACGCATAATCCTCAGGAAAATTCATCTCCACCCTCCCAACAGACCCTGGTGAGAGCCCTTGAAGTGGTAATTAAAGTCTATTGAGTGGCAACTGCACCTGTTTAGAGAGGAGAGTGGGGGTAAGAGGTGCACAAAGGGAGAGGAGCAGCACGGAGAGGGAGCACGTGAGAGGAGCTGCTGGAGGTGGGGAAGAAGGGAATTGGAAAGAAGGAAAAAAAAAGTGTTTGTTGGAGAAGTCAATCCAATAAGATGTGCGTTTCCCATTCTTCCCTTTATTTGCCTTCTGCACCCCTTCACACACGCAGCTGGCTTCCACCCCACTCTCACACCCACTGATGGAAACTCCAGGGGGTTTTCCCCAGCCAGCCTGAGCCCTGGACCAGCTGCTCTTCTGGTGTAAATCAACATAGTTTCACTAAAGTCCTTGTGGACTTACAATCAGCTAGTGCTCATTTACGCCCACTGAAGATCTGTCCCAGTGACACTCATTAACAGTCACTGGGCTCCTCAGACGGGCAGCTGGGACATGCCAGTTCTTGTCTTTTTTTCCCTAGAAGAGAGCACATCCCTTTGTGTCGGCTTTGTCACCCCAGTGCAAATCCTACAGCACCTGGGAGGAGTAAATCAGAGATGTTTCTAGATTTCGGCAGACGTGTCTGAGAGCACAGTCTAGGCAGAAACTGAGGGAAATGGAAGAAACTAGAGAGGTGCAATGCCATGTTACCAGTAAGGCTGCTGGTTTTGCAAACATGCATGGCTCCCAAATGTTCTGACCCAGTGTCGCTTCTACTGTTCCTGGGGTCTATAGGTGAAGCCAAGCAAAATGGACTTATTCATAAATACTACTATCTGTGGATTTTTCCATGCCCTTGCAGATCAGCACTGACCCAAGGGCCACAACTGGGGAACCACTGGTTGTGTCCAATGAATTGGCACTTCATAGACAGACTTGAGGGCCAAATTCTGTGGTACCACAGGAATAAGGCACTTCTGCTAGCTTCAATAGACAGTGCTGACTTGTGCCACTAGATAATTGTACACTGGTTTGCTAATGGCACAAACCAGCAGATTAAGTGGTAATACAATGTGGAAAGAAGGACACACAAAGTGGTAGAGGGAAATCCTCCAGTGTTTGAGGAGGACAGTAGGAAAGAGAGGACATTCTTCGGTATAGAAATCTGGACTGCCCTAGCAACCAGGGAGCCAGAGACCAGCGCTGCATAGCAGTCTAGATGCATGGTCCAGGGAAATCATCATCCTGAGACCTGCAGATTGATAGCAGAAATCGTGGGTCCTGCCATAATCTCAGCTTCATCTCTGATGCCAGTAAACAGGGTTTCATGCTGTTTGCTCTACTGGACATTTCAGATGAGGCTATAAAAACTTAGCACATCGCCTTTGCATTAGACAAAGATCCTGACAATAGCTTTTTTTTGTAGAAGTAAATGACCACCCCTTATGCTCTACATATCCATACGCACTACTGAAGCCTACTCATTGAACTCCCTTTATCCAACCTGGCTTGCTTTATCCAAAATGGCTTGCTTTCTGTGGTACTACACGTTTACAAAGGCCTTATAGTAATATAAACTATCCCTTGTCACTACAATTCTATATGTGCCCCAGCAATCAACTGGACTAAACCAGGATTCCTGGGGTGAGAATAGAAGAGGAAAGAGTTTCATCCTGAGAGCTGAGCAAATGATTCAGGCAGAATAATTTGACTGGTGTTTGCAAAATTTTCTCTCTCACTGGACCTGATGGCAGTAGTCCCCTGTGAATCCCTGACCTTCATACTCTGCAGATTGCCTGGGATGGCTGACATAAACCACAGGACTTTTTTTCCTGTTCCCGATTGTCAGAGCACACAACAATTCTGGTGTAAATGTTGTTGCATCTGCTTTCTACAAATACTATTAGCAATGCCTCTGTAGCATGCTCTCCTCATAGCTGTGCCAGGAAATGCCTCCTCATGAATGAAGATAGAAAGGAACATGCATTCAGCAAAAGCCAATTCCTTTGTCTGTTACGGGTGGGATTTGCAATTAGTTGGGTATCTGATCCAACCATTCGGCTATAGTTAACAGAGACAGACAGATATCTCTGGACAACAAGTCAACCTACCAGTCACGTCCTGCCTCAAGGTGACTGCAAAGGGAGCCTACATGACTCACTTAACACTAAAAGCCTAACTGTTAATAGGCTAAAGTTACATGAGAAGCATCATAACTAAAATACCTTGCTTGCCTCCTAAATTCTAGCCTTGTGCATTAACAAAATCATTGGGTAGATGGATACCATGTGATATATTGCCTCATTTCTATCTTTTTGCTCCCAAACACTGCTTTCATTTCTCCTTTCAGCCCCCCTGTTCCTCTGCCTTTTTCTCTTTCCACCTTCTCTCTGATTGCCAAGCAGCTTTTTGACTTTTCTATCAATAAGTCTAAAGAGCATTTGAACCACTCTGTTCCCCCGTTCTCTCCTCCCTCCAGTTCCAAGTCAGGCAAGCTCATCGATCAGAGGAGCTCAGGAAATATCTGGTGTTTTGTTGTCAGGATGATAATAACATTGCAGTTGTGAATGGGCTGCTGCAGGCCTGATCATGGACACCTGCAGGGTTTGTTTAATTGCATTTAATGACAAATCCTATACAGAGGAGCATTGCCAGAGAGATTTATTATCCACCAAAGAGGCAAAGCACAACAGCTCAAAATATAATTTGCACTGAGCATTTTTCCCCCTGCCTCTCTTTAAACCATTGTAATAAATAACAAATCGGGTAAAGTGGGCACCACCAGTCTGAGAAGGAGGTGGGGGGCAGAGGACAGAGATTGAAACCGAAGGAAATAACAGCAATAAGGCCACACTGTTCTTTCTACCATCCCTGTGGTCTGGTATATAGGAAATACTGTTTGTTTAATTTACAGCCTGGAAGTGCAGCTGGGGATCTCTCTGTGATGAGCCAGCCTCTTCTAAGATAGCTGGAGGCTAAGCTCTTGAGTCCCCACTCTTTCTAACCAGGCTTTTTTTCACCATGTTCTGTACCTAAGTTTAGATCCTATCTATATAAACAATTACAAAGAAACAACAGCGGCCTCTCAGCACCATGGGGTTCATCTGCCACTGTTACAAGGGAGCCATAAGCTTCCACATTGTTGAAATCTCTGGGACAAACTAGAAGTGGCAGATCCCATCCTGAAAAATATCACATTGAGAAATATGGCCCTACAGAGACAGATCACGCTATTTGAAGTCTAGACAAAAGTCTCACACACCTCTGAGCCTGGAATTCATGTTTTCTACTAAATACCTTGCTCCAAAAAGGGAATGCATGTGTGTAAAAACAGCAGAGGACCTCATCCCTTGCTCAAGCTGAACAGTTACTTCTTCTATTACAGTCCAGGTTAGCACTTCAGTAACTATCTTCTCTCTCTCAAGTTCATTCATCTCTACAATTCATTCTCTCTTCTAATTATCCTTGGCAGAATACTGAATTGTCCTGGGCAGCTTATTTCTAAAAATTGTCTCACCCCCCAAAGTGAGGGGGCGTCTCACCTCATTTGATACACTCTGTGGTAGGGCAGAGAGGAAAATACATTATGTTTTAGAGGAAATGCCTTAGTTTAGGAAATCCAAGCCCAGGAACAGGCAGGTATCACAGTAAAGCTGCATTCAGTGTGAGCAAGGGGTGCATGCTCACCACTGTTCCACTTTATATTCAGATTAAATTTTGCACTTTAAACCATGCACCCCGGGAAGTTTGGGGATGACGGCAATCTTGTATGAGAAAATATCACCCTTCTGCAGTGTTTGGTCTCTATTTTAATGTAGGTAGCAATCAGCAGTTGGCAATGTCGTTACACAAACACGGTGTAGGGTAACACCTGGACTGCAGTTTTATCTGATTTCCTGGACAATGGCAGTATCACTAATACTCCCTGTTAAATAAGACCACCTGGACATCTCCTGGTATCAGCTCTAGCTATCACAAACACACTTGCTACCTAGGCTAGCACAATGGACTGTTATCTCCTGAGCAGCACAAATCCCCAGACTGAAACAACCCATCTGGAGTTTGATTAAAGTGTCCATAGAAAGCGCATATGTTTAAAAAAAAAAAAAAAAGAGAAAGAGAGGGAGGGAGGGACTGGACTGCTCTCTGTGAGCTTGCATGGGGCACAACCTCTGTCAGCAGCAGCAAACCCTCTCCTTTTGCTGAACACTCTTTCTCCTTCTATGAAAGGCGCCTTTCACCACAGCAGCTCTGCAGAGCCAAGGCTGTTGAGGGATACTTTTGTTTCTTTCCCTTTTTTTCACAACTGCTTACAAAAGTACATTTAACAGGTTTGGTTTGAAGACGGGAAGGATGCCGTCCCTTGTTTGATTTCAGTGGCTGAGGTAAGTAAGCCTCACTCGGACAATGGCGGTGGAAAGGAATAAAGTAAGATCCTTTCCATAGATGTGAGCCAGCATTGTCCTTTCACATCTTATTCATGCCATATGCAGGTATTAACAGAAAAAGGATGGATAGTGGAAGCAAAGCTAAACCTGAGTGAAATAAAGATTGCTCATCAACAAATTCAGAGAACAGAAAACAGCAAAAAAGTTTTGGTTTTCTTGCTTAAATCAGCCTCTCAGTAGGATTCCAGGAAACTCAGCACTATCGTTATCTTTTTCTTTGCTAACTGATTCCTTTTCTCTAGCATTTTGGAGTATATATTGCATTTGCTTATTTTAGTCAGACCAAAATACAACTGACAGATAGACAGGTTGACAGAGCACTCCTAGAGAAGTTTATCATAGGGTAAGGAAAAAGTAGATCCTGCTGAGCCCTGATATCCCTGAAGAAATATTATCCAAATTTTTATAGGCATATATAGTCTCCTGAATGAGAAAATGGAGCAGAAACTCACAGATACAGTCACAAAACTGGACAGACGATTATAGTGAGATTTGACATGGTGTCACAAAGAACAGTATTTTTTTGCATTGCAAAAGGGCAGCATCCATCCCTGAAATGGGAAACAAGTGCGGGAAGAATGAGAACAACTGAGGAAGGATAACAGAAGAAGACATGCAGAAGGATGTCCCTAAGGAGGAAGCGCTGCTCTCGGTGGTCTGGCTCTGTGTGGAAGACTAGTGATTTTGTTGTTCTTATTTATGAAGGTGACAACAAATCATAGCCTGCCATACAGCACAGACCTGCACCCTCACTGGCAGGGGAAGAGCAGTGGTCCAGCCGCCCATGGAGAGCCCTGTCTGCGATGCAGCCGCTCTGGATCTAAAAGCTAAGTATGTATTTAAGTGCTTTGGTATGCTGGAGGTTGTATTGTGACTTATTCTGCTCCTCGTTTCCCATCCCCTTGAAGTTAACCAAATTTGGGCTCTGAGCGAAGCAACAGGAGAAGTGTCTGTGAAGAACCAAGCTGTGGGGCTCATCCTGCAGCCCTGAGCAGCCCTCTCTTAGCATGGCACTCACCCCTTTTAACTCACAGAAATCAACTATCATTATCTTCGTATTGTGGATTGAAAAAAGTTAAGAGTCTCGCTCAAGGACTCCACAACAAATCTGTGGCAGAGTTAGGACTCAAACACCAGCTGCTGAGAGCACGGAGGTCTGCTGGGCACTCTGAGACCTGCTTGTACCTTGATGCCCGGAGGGGACTGTTTTGAAAGTCTAGCCCTTTGCTTCCAACAGGGTTTTAAAAAATGAAAAGAACAAATTTTCAATACCAACCAGAGCCTCTATTCTCAAAGGTATTTAGGTGTGAAAATGAACCTCCTGAATCCTGCCGAGGCCAGTGGTCAAAGTAAGTACTGAAATGTCTTTAATAATTTGGGTTGTTGGTGCTGTCGAGCATTTTCTTTCTCTCTTTTTTTTTTTTTAACCTAAACAGGATATGCTCAGCATTGTACGCTTGTCATTCTTATTATGGCATATGTGATTTAGTCCTTTCGGCTTTACCTTCAACTAGGTCACTTAGGTTGAAAACAGAACCCTACTTCGACAATTATCTGTAGAGCTGGTGCAGCAGAGCACCAGAGCATACTACAGCAAATGAAGGTGAAGACAGTCCACTGACCTCCAAATCTCTGTGCTTTGTAGTTTACAAACATACTTTACAGTCCTTGAAGCCAGTCAATAACATCCAGGTTCTTAGTGGGTCCTAATACTTCTTTGTTTGCAGCTGGTCTTGAATGGGTTCTATTTCCTATGTGTCTATCGACTTGTTGCAACTTCTTATGCCAGTCTCTGCCTCATTTGGTGCCTCTGTAAAAAGAAGCAGTGATTCTTGCCTGTTAGGAAGATGGCTAACTTAGTTCTCTGTCTATCTAGAAGTCTGTATGTCCTTCATCGCTTTTGTATTTGAGCACTTTATTCCATCACGACTCCTACAAGGAGTTACACAGGAGAACTGTGGCAGGGGATAGAGGTGATAACTTGCTAAAACACACAAAGGAAATTGGTGGCTCCACAAAAGCAAACTGAGCCTAAGGCTTAGGTCCAAATCTGATGCTCTTGCTACCTTGCCGTTTGCCTCAGAGCCAGTCTTCTGTCCTTCTGGAGAGGGAGGGATCCAAAGATACCATTGCTATTATCATCTTAGGTAATCTGTGAGGCAGGAGCAGAGCAATGCTTAGCCCAGGAAATGTATTGCCAGAAGAATTTAACAACGGTATAAATCGCTGTCCTTTGACGATGCATGAAAAAAAAGATCCATGTATTATAAGCAAGAACAACTCATACTCCCCCTCTTTTTTACTCCCCCACTGATATATTAAATCTACAAAAATTCAGAGGGCAGCAGTGCAACCATTTATGTTGAAATTGCCAGGCTGGTGTCTAATGTAAATGAAACTACATTGATTTAGTGTTACCCAACATGCCTCTCCTGCTTGTTCATCTTCTGCAGTCTGATCAAAATCCTTCCTTCCAGGTAGCTGTGGCCTCATGCCCTATGTAAGCACAGAAAATAATGTCATCACAAGCCTTAATGATGAAGGTAGTTATAGGACAAAAGCCCCTGCAGCAAGTTGGGTATTGGGTCATTGTTCCTGCTAATGTCATGGTGCCATTTCTCGCTATTTTTAGAATTGTTCCTTTTGTACAGCAAATTTCTCATGTAGTTGCTTAACTATATAGAAGATCTTGTCTTTACTGGACATAGTAGCAAGAAGCCATCTTCCTCAGACTTCTGGAAATCAGACGAATCTCTAAAAGCTGAAGAGATTGATAAAAACTTGGTACACAGCCACCTGCAAACCTGAATTTAAACTTTGAAAAAATGAGGATCTTGACTCAGTCTGCTGCTAACCCTTAATGCAGTGACTGACTGAGCACAAAGACCTTGCAGAAAAATTTTGCAGGCATCTAAATTATCCGCTTACAGGTTCAGAAGTAACTTGGGGATTCAGTAAAGCAGCATGGATCTAGTTCCTGAATTATTTATATGTTTTAGCACAGATCCAGACTTCTCCACATTCTGAGGGAAGAGATGTGGAACAACGGGTTAGGAACTTTTGAGCCTTTCATGCTAAAAATATATCCAAGCCCTTTTATTGTTTTCTACTTTGTGTATTATTGTTGTCTCAGACACCTTAGCATGAACTGAAGTTCTTTGGCTTTGGTTGCCCTAAAAGCACAGAAGATGCAACCTGTAAATTCCGAGTTTGCAGTCTAAACAAGCAAGACAAAGAACAGTTATTATTCCCATGTTATTGGCAGGGAAATAAGACATAGGAAGACTAAATGACCAGCCCAAGGTCACAAAAGGAGCCTCTAGCAGAGGTGGGGTCTCAGCCTAGATTTCTTAAGTCTCTGCCCAATACTTCAGCCACCCATTCACTTGCTTTTTTAAGTACCCTGTCATTATTCCTATAAAGAAAATTATGCAACTCCTCCAGCAGCCAGTACTGTGTAATTCAGCTTGTCTGAAAGGGAATATAAAATGGCAGTTTCAAAAAAATTTAACCCTCCTGCCACACAATCTGGCAGCCCTGTCAAAACGTCTCATTTTTTATCTTCTCTTCCTCTGGTAGGTACTTAATTTCCCTCTATATTCTCAGAATACTGGCTGGAGCTTTATCTGCATTACCCTACAAAACCTTCACAGGAGTCTCCAGGGCCTTGTGGAGGACGTATTCTGTAGACAAGGGACGTGATAGTTTTGAGCCCTTCATTGCTCTCCCAGGTGTTCAGATCCACCCTGCATTACCCGTAGCTGTCACTTGCATAGGAAGGTTTCCTGGCAGCTTCTCTGACAAGCAGCAGTAGCTCGAGCTCTGCAGGTGGACACGGGAAGCACCCCTGTGTACGGTCACCAATGCAGCACTGCATCACTCAGCCACACTTTTAGATGGGGTGTTACACACTGGCAAATCTTTTATTCCTGATTGCCGTGTCAATGGAAGTAGGAGCTGCACGCCTGATGCCAATCTGGTTCAAGAGAGTCTCCACCTTTGGGTGATGTCGCCATCACCCTGGTGCCGTTTTGGGACACTAATTCTTTTGGTGGTGACTTCAATAAGAAAAGCCGAAGGACGCAGAAGAACCAAAGTGACAAAGGAATTTGATCAGGACGAAGCAGGGTGCCTCTGGTTTCTGCCCCTCGCAGAGTGAAAATCCTGCCCTAGACTTTTCATGCTGATGCAGTTACAGCCCGTCTGCTCCAGGCGAGCAGCGCGGCCGCCCCCACGTTTGGCTGTCTTTGACTTCCCAGACCAAATAATCCATTTACAGCCAGGTCGGGGGCGAGGTATTGAGGCTCGAGTACTTTTCATATTCACGGATCTACAGGGAGAGGCTGTTGTGACACTACTCCTTGTGCTCTTTATTCTCTTTCTCATTACTAAGCAATTTCTTTATTCATGGAAAAAACATTTTCATCAGCTGCACTTCTACCCTGTGATGTTTCTGACAGCCCCCCCAGCCTCGGGGCAGGCTCTGATGTAAATTTGGGACCTAAAAAGCCTACCTGGTGTTCCGGTGAATTCCATATGCATTCTATGGAGGGGAAATTAATAGGAAGCTTTAGTTAATAGATACTTGAGATAAAAGTGTGAGTGCATCTGATCACCATAGCAACATGAAAGAGCCAGCGGGGAGAGGAAATGTCACTGTGTCTTGCCTTGACCTGCAGCACAAACAGCCTAAGTGCTGTGGATTTCACACATGGATGTTTGCAAGTGGGGACAGAGAGGTGTACAGGTACACAGCCCCGAATGCACACAGCCCGCTCACGCGTTCGGCCATTAGACATTTGCACGCCGCAAGCCGGTGCACACAGGAATGCACATGAAGGCTGACACGTTAACATTGAAATGGACCACGTGCCCAAACTCATCGCTGACAGCTATTTACTTATGAGAACACGATTTTTAGCTTGTGACCATAGGTGCGTATTTGCACATCTGTGTGCAGAGGGGCCATGGGAATACTCCCACCTAGCCAATATTCCAGCACACGCAGCCACTCCTCCTGTCCCACTGTGCAGGAAACTGCACTCGCACAGCACGGACACACTGGAGATGCTCAAGACCCCTTTGCTCCTTTTCTTTTCAAGTGTGAAGCCGCTGTGTCCTCAAGCACATCGCACACGTAGATGATGCACATTGTGCATGTAGCTGACACACTCACATGCACAGTCAGACCTTGTGTGGGAATTCTGCCACGGACACTTTGTCTCTGGCTCTCAGGAGCGCTAAGCACCTGCTGCTCCCGTTGACTTTAACAGCTGCTGGAGTGAAAATTAGGCCCACGCTGTCTGTTATGCAAAAGCAGTTTCTTAGCAACAAAAATTATATTCTGTGTGAAGGCAACGTGCATTAGCAGGATAATCCTAGGTAATTCCAGACAAGACCTAAATGGGTGGATGGATGGATGGACTGAATAACAACAATGACAGACAGAATAATAATAATAATGGAAATAATGAGGCTAAGCTTATTTCCCTGGAAAGGAGAAGAAACAGCTATAAATAAAATACAACAGGAGAAACCCTGTGCCAATTCCCCATACAAAGATTAGAGCCACTTAAATTCAACTTATACCCTAAAAATAGGTTCTGGTAACCAAAGCTTTGCTCATCTAAGCTAGGCTATTTATTGCCTTGAATATTTTTCCCTCACTCCAGCCATGTATTACCGTTCGGGAACACAGAAAGCTGTACATCTTGTCCTACAGCAGGGATCAAAGGGTATAAATCTGTGTTTACTGTTATGGACGAGACCATACCAGACTATCTTGTCCTAGGCAGAAAAGCTGTACTTTAAAATGCTCTACCAAACCCAAATGATTCACTACAATTAAAAACACGACAGACTAATGCTGTACTAGCATGCTGTGTAGCTATTGTATTTTGAAGTTCAATTGGTTCAAGGCATTTAACAGAAATAAAACCTCCCATGAAATTTACACACGCTGTTGAAGTTATAGAAAAACTTTTACGGCCCAGGTCGCATCTGCTTGGCACAGAAAGGGAGATCCCAGGTCACCTTTCCCGGGCGCCCCGGCACAAGGACCAGGGTGTCTTTCCCGTCCCTGGGCCCCATCTCACACCTGGCTCCGTTCCCTCCCGCTCCGAGCCCGAGTCCCCAGTGTCCGCGGCGCCGGCCCCAGGGGCAGCCAGGCCTCAGGTCCGGGCCCGTCTTGTCCCCCTGCGACAGCCGCGGCCGCTCTGGGAAGGAGCGGGGCAAGGGACGGGGCGAGCCTTGAGCCTCCCTCTCAGCGCCACTGCCGCAAAGCGCCATCCCGCCCCCTGCCCCAGCAGCCCTTGCCGTGACGCGGCGCGGGGCGCGCTGGGAAACGCAGGCTCGGCGCTCCCGGCATCCCCGGGGAGGGGCCACCTTCTGGGGACAGCAGGACTACACTTCCCAGGGTGCCCTGCGCGGGACTGCTGGCTCCGGCTGCCGCCCCTTTCCCGCTGCCTGCCGGGAAACCGAGTCTCCGGAGAGCCGCTCCTGCGGGGCCAGCCGGACCGGGCCGGGCGCGAGACTACATTTCCCATCGTCCTCCTCCCGCCCCGCCCCTGCGTCCTTCCGGGCGCCATTTTGTTTCGCGTTACAACCTAAGATGGCGGCGGGGCGAAGAGACTGAAGGTTGCTGTGCTGTGCTGAGGTGAGGGGTGTCTCGCCGGGCGCCTGCGGCTCTGCAGGGCTCCTCCCCCTCGGGGGGGCCGCTCTCGCCCGTCCCCTGCCCCGGGCCGAGCTGGGGGCGTGGAGGAGCAGCCGGTCCATGGCCAGGAGGTGGCCGGTGCCGTCGCCGCGGCCCCCGTCGCCATGGACCTGCGCACGGCTGTGTACAACGCGGCCCGCGATGGGAAGCTGAAGCTGCTGCAGAAGCTGCTGGGCAGCCGGAGCCGGGAGGAGCTGGAGGCGCTGACGGCAGGACCCGGCGGGGGCGACGGTCCCGGGGGAGGGAGCACCCCGCTGCTGATCGCCGCCCGGCACGGACACCTGGAGGTGGTGGAGTACCTGCTGGATCACTGCGGCGCTCGTGTAGAAGAGGGAGGCTCGGTCAACTTTGATGGGGAGACCATCGAGGGGGCCCCACCGCTCTGGGCAGCCTCTGCTGCTGGGCACCTGGGGGTGGTGCGCAGCCTCCTGGATCACGGCGCGTCAGTGAACCAGACCACGCTGACCAACTCCACGCCACTACGGGCTGCTTGCTTTGATGGGCACCTGGAGATTGTGCGCTACTTAGTCGGAGAGCGTGGGGCTGACCTGGAAGTGGCCAACCGGCACGGACACACTTGTTTGATGATTTCTTGCTACAAAGGGCACCGGGAAATTGCACGTTACTTGCTAGAGAAAGGGGCTGATGTCAACCGCCGGAGTGTGAAGGGGAATACAGCCCTGCATGACTGCGCTGAGTCCGGCAGCCTGGAGATCCTGCAGCTATTGCTCCGCTCCAAAGCCCGCATGGAGAAAGATGGCTATGGTATGACTCCTCTGCTAGCTGCCAGTGTCACTGGTCACACCAACATTGTGGAGTACCTCATCCAAGGAGGGCTGCAGCAGGAGGAGGAGGAGGGTGCAGGGAACCAAAATGGGACCTGTGCATCAAGTGGGAGCCATCAGAGGTGCTGCAGCGCTGGTAAGGAAACTCCTCAGGGCTGCGATGAAGAGGGCTGTGAGAGATGTTGTGCCTCAGCTTCCAGTCAGGATGAGCAACAGATCCCTAACGTGTTCTGCACTCGAGAGGCTGCTGTGGAAGCACTGGAGTTGCTGGGTGCTACATTTGTGGATAAGAAACGTGATCTTTTGGGAGCCCACAAGTACTGGCGAAGGGCAATGGAGCTTCGGTGTGAGGGTGGGCAATACCTGCCTAAACCTGAGCCCCGGCAGCTGGTGTTGGCCTATGACTATTCCCGGGAAGTGAGTTCGCTGGAGGAACTGGAAGCCTTGATTACTGATCCAGATGAGATGCGCATGCAGGCACTGCTGATTAGAGAGCGCATCTTGGGTCCTTCCCACCCAGACACTTCCTATTACATCCGTTACCGAGGGGCAGTCTATGCTGATTCTGGCAACTTCGAACGCTGCATTAACCTGTGGAAGTATGCTCTGGACATGCAGCAAGGCAACCTGGAGCCTCTCAGCCCGATGACTGCCAGCAGTTTCCTTTCCTTTGCTGAGCTTTTCTCTTATGTGCTTCAGGACCGCTCCAAAGGCACTTTAGCTACCCACTTGGGCTTCTCTGACCTCATGGGAGTACTGAGCAAAGGGGTCCGGGAGGTGGAGAGGGCGCTCGTGCATGGCAAGGACCCTGTAGTTGACTCGGCGCAGTTCACCAAGACTCTGGCCATTATCCTCCACCTGGTCTTCTTGCTGGAGAAGGTGGAGTGCACCCCGGAGCAGGAACACCAGAAACGCCAGACTATCTACCGCCTGCTGAAGTGCAGCCCCCGGGCCAAGAATGGCTTCACTCCTTTGCACATGGCTGTAGACAAAGATACCACAACAGTGGGGCGTTACCCCGTCGGCAAGTTCCCATCGCTCCATGTTGTGAACTTGCTTCTGGAGTGTGGGGCTGACCCAGATAGCCGTGACTATGACAACAACACCCCGCTGCATGTTGCTGCCCGTAACAACTGCCCGCTGATCATGAGTGCCCTAATGGAGGCTGGAGCCCATATGGACGCCACCAATGCCTTCAAGCAGACTGCTTATGAGCTGCTGGATGAGAAGCTGCTCACCAAGAGCATGATGCAGCCCTTCAATTACATCACCCTCCAGTGCCTTGCTGCTCGCGCCCTGGACAAGCACAAGATTCCCTACAAGGGTTTCATCCCCGAGGAGCTGGAAGCTTTCATTGAACTGCACTAGGGTGGGAGAGCTGAAGTCCCCAGCCTTTCCTGTCACCTGTTTCACCCCGCAGAGGTAGTGCAGCCTGGGATCTCAGGCCATCCTTGCCTAGGTGCCGAAGGCCGTCGCTGTGCCGAGACGGGCTGCGAGCTTTGTCCTCATCTGTCACCATCAAGCTGGCATGCACAGGGGTAGGGGAGGAGGAGGCTCGAGAGCTCATGGCTGTCCCTCACTGTTGTCATCTTCCATGCCAACTGTCTTGTCCTGAGAAGGAAGGAAAACGGAGATCCCTAGGACCTGCTGCCTCTCTCATTAGTGCTGGATTAACTCAGCGTTAAGCTTTGGAGCAGCTACACGTCACACGTGCTCTAGCCCTTCCCATCCTAAATATGGAACAGATAGGAATGCAAGTGAGGAATAAAGTATCTTCCAACTAATTCTTTCCCCACCCCCTCTCAGATTTGGTACAGTATGAGTTTAACAGCTGAGTGGCCTGTGCTCTGCTGAGGTAGTTGCCTTGCATGGCAGTAGGGCTGTGTATGCTGAAGATGTTTTTTTTTTCTCCCTTGGTTGACCAAGTAGCCAGTGGTGTTAAAGGCCTGAGATTTCAATGATTGTGCATAAAGCTGGGTTATTTTTTCTCTTTTTAGAGCCAGGCCCTATCTATGCTGCAAGACTTCTTCAATCCTGTAACATATAGTAAGGTCAGTTCTGGTTATATAGTTTCATCAATAGATGTTGGTTTTTATGAATGCGGAGGAAAAACTAGTACCTTAAAAACAAAATACTAATGTGGCGTTCAGGCCCTTAGCTTGCCCATTCTGCCCATGTTCACTCCCTTCCCAGCTTGGAGGTCCTTTAGCTCCAGAGGTCAGCAGGGATTGAGCTGTACAGGGTGGATATGGCCAGGTTTCAGAGCCAAACCAGAGCATTTTGAACCATCTTTGAGGATGCGCTCTTGCAAGCCCTCTAGGATGGGAGGTACTTGTAGCATGGGTGGTGCTTGGGGGGTTATTAAAGCAAGTGGGTGTTGGTGACATGTTTGCATGAGGGTGGTCTGAAGGAAGAAGCAAGCAAGAAAAGAAAGTAAAGGTGCCTTCTTTTCTTCTGAGGTTTATTAGTATCAACCGATTGGGCTCTGTTAATTATCCCATTCTGAAAACCTACATGGAGTGGGTTGTTAGCATCTGGTTTTGGCTTTTGGTTCTTTTTGTAACTTTACTGAGGATGGTGCTATTTCGAAGATTGAATTTGAAATCTCATTTGGCTGCTATTTGGGCAAGCTCCTTTCTTTAATTAGGATCTGCACACAACTTGTTTTTCTCTTTAAATCCATAGTCTCAGGGTAGGTATTTGCCTCCATTAGCAGAACCCTCCTTGGTGATGAACAGTCAGTGTTGGTAAACATGATGCTGTTCCAGCAGTTTATCTTCTTGCAGGGGAGTGACTGGGCTTTGGCAGCCTGTGGCTCATTTCTTGGCCCCGGGCAGAGGGGAAAGCACAGTTGGGGGTGAAGCAGCTGCCTGCGAGCTTTGGGAAAGGTCAAGACTGGGAGAGCAGAACCCTGATAAACAACCATGCACTATATGCTACTGAAGCTTCTCTACTTGTATTTATAAGCCAGCATATCCTGATGCCTCAATAATGCAATGCTCTCTGCCCCTTAAAGATATTGTAGATCTGCCATTACATTTTTGCAGTGTTAACTATAACATTTATTTATAAAGCAAGGAGGTTTAACTTTTATTGAGATGTAAAGTGCAGAGTTAGTTTAGCTACATTCTATTTTTTTTTTCCTTTTGGCTGAAACCTGAACTAAACTGCAGGAATGGAATTTGTTAATTTGTGAGCTGATGAGCGCTCTTAACTTTAAATAATAAAACAAAAAATGGCTGCTAGAATGCAAGTGCCTTGGACTTCTTGCTGGTAAGCCTCTATTTTCAGCTTGTTTCCTAGGGATGGTACACTTGTGGGTACAGAAATACTGGGCATTTGCAATCAACAGATGTGATTGTTTCACTTCATCTGAATTTACTCCTGGGAGAAGCTAATCTGTACTGCAATTGCAAACATTTCCCCTGAAAAAGGGTAACACTGACACTGAGGTGACACCTTTCTTTATATACTTTGCCTTGTCTTTTGATGTAAATGCAACAGTGTGAAAGGATGCCTCTCTGTTGACTCAGATATTACCAGCTTTATATACAGTTGGGACTGTGGGCACTGCAAACAGAAAGAGGGATGCAGTGTGGCTATCATCAGTTTATGTTTTTTGACCCCAGAGCAGTCAGTGGGAGGTCAGAAGCAGACAGAGGAATTAAAGGTACTGGAGTTAGTTCCACACAAGAATTTGGATTTCCAAAAAATGATTGGCCTTCGCCAGGGAGGATGGGAGCAGATTGATAAAATATTTGAATGTCCCTTCATTGGTTGCTCCATCCTCAAAAATAATTCCTCATGGTTTGATCAATGTTTCTGCCTTCTGTTTCCTTTGAAAATGTTAGACATGACATTTAAGCAGTGTCTGCAGTTCTGTGGGACATGCTTCTCCTGTGAAAATACTACTGCTGTGCTGTAGGCGATCCTCAGGTATGCAGGTGAGCAGCTGCCACTGCAGGTACAAGGAACCGGATAGCCTCAAGACTGAGGCAGCGGCTGATCGTTCCTGAGCGTGGTGCTCTCTGACTGGAATCCCGTCCCGTAAGCAGAGCTGCTGGGAGGAGAGAGATGAGAAGGGAGTTCTTCCACAGCTGGGGTGGGGAAGCAAATCTGGAGCCACAATCTTGCGATCAGGTAGCTGGGGGATCCAGTCATGTACAAAAGCCTCAAGGAGGAGTATACTTTATGTGATGGAAAAGGGCTTTAAATTTTTTCTTTAACGCATAAATACTCTGTAATTACATAGTAAGGATCCAGCAATTAAATGTTGATAGTAATTACTGGGTGGGAGAAATCACTGCATGGATTCAGGGGTAATTACAATGAACAGTCCTTATTTATTGTAGGTGTGGTCTGGGCCAGCTCCAGTATGTGGGGCAAAACAAGGAGTTGTGGGGAGCAGTGAAACGTGTCAGTGATGATTTTGATATCTGAGTAGTTATCTTGGACAGTGTGGAGTTTTCTTTTCACTGGGGTGGCTACAGACCCTCCTGTGGCACGCTGCTCTCCAGGAGCCCTTCTGTATGGTGCCATGAACAAAACGTCTTTTATTCCTTTCTAAAAACCTGAGGTGTGCTCTTCTCTCTCTAGTACTGGTAATTGGCCCTTGACAATAAAGCCTCCCGTATGGGTTTCTTTAGAAATGCAAAAGTGGTGAGAAATTCATGGGGGTTTTCCTGGAGCCACTTGCTGGTGCCCTTCTGTGGATGTCTTTGGAGCCTAATGCCGTAAGAGCAGTGCTTACAAAGGAAGTGGCCTAGAGCATAAAGATAGGGATACCATGTTAGCATTTCCCAGGTTCCCAGAGAAATTGGGGAAGAACGAGGGGGTCATAGGCACATAGGGTTTTCTCCTGGTGAAAACAAGGCCCTGGTGGCAAAGCTTCCTTTCCAGGGTGAGCAACAGCAAAGAGGGCCCTGAAAACGTGGGAAGAGTGAACCTGCTGCTGTGGTTAAACCAGGGCTGTGGCTCGTAAGTGGAAGTTGCTCCCAATAACCTTTGAGCCTCTTAGCCCTGCACACACTGTATGCTTAAAAGAACCCCAACCCTACAATGTTTTACAGTCTGCCATGTCTTTCCCTCTCCCTTTCTCCAGTCCAAGCAAACTTGATGTGACTATGTTAAGGTTATTTACAAGCTAGAACAGCTTCCAGTTGACTAGTTTTGCATGATGTTTATTTATAGAAAGCAGAAGAGCTGGGGCAGGAAGGATGTATATGTTTTCTTCCAAGGGGAGGGACTGTCCTGGTGGCTGCACAGCAACAACTGCAGTGTGACAGGAATTGCAGTAACACAACACCTATTTGAACAAAGGTGACGTAGAAAATAGGGAAATAGAAGGAATCCAAGCCCTTGGAGGATTCCAGCAGACTCTATAAAGAGTAAATGAGTTAATCCATTGTCACTAGGTCCTTTGAAGTTAAAAGCCAAACTGTTTCAAAGCTGGAAGCCAACAACTGATGGCAGCTTTTCAATAGCAATGCTTTTACATGGTTCTTGTTCTGCTCAGGACAGAGAAGGCTTTGATTTGACTGAGCCTGTTGTCTTGTGCTAGTTCTCAGCCAAGGAGGTCCAGGAGGAGCTAAGCCTCCTTGGGGTGGGGGGGATGGAGGCAGAGAGACCAGACAGATCCGTGAGAAAGGACCTGCGGCCTCTTAAGGGGAAATTCTGTGGAATTTAAATCCAAAACTGTGACAGCCACTGCTCTGTGGCAGTTTAAGAGTAGGGGCACGTCAGCTCTCGGCTCCTTCATCTGAGGGTGCCCAGGAGCTCCCAAGCTTGCACTGAAGTTTGGTCAGTGCCCAGGCTTTCCAGCATCATTCTGCAGACATCCTTGGCCCCTCCTGAGAGGTATAAGCTGCTCGAAAACAAAAAGGCAGCAGTTGCAGCTTTCAACACAGGGCAGGTGGAGGAGACTGTCCTCCTTTATACTGTTACCTGCTATCCTCTGAGGAGCCAGGATTAAGGAGAGACTCCCATTCTGTTCTCTCTTCTGTGCTGGGGATTCATGTCTCAGTAGTGAGCTTTATTTAGTAGGTTGGTACTTGTTTGGGAGGGCGAGCTTGGTGCAGAACGAGCTTGAGGTAGATTGAGCCAGAGAGGAAGGGTGAGAATTGGACAGTCTTTAGCCCAGTGACCAGAGTGCTCCCTGAGAGGGGATTAATGTCAGCTGAACAGTCTCTTCTCCAAGGACTTATTATGCAGGTGTTGGTTGTAAGGCTTGGATGGTTCTTGGTCAAAGGCTGTAATCCAGAATTAGACCCTATGAGTGCCCAGCTTGGCAGGATGGCCTGTAGGAGTCCTGCACTTTGGCTGCCAGACCGTGCTGGCTCCTCTCAATTTGAAGCATTCTGGGACAGCTATTCAGAGTGACACGAGTGCACGGACATCTGCAGAAATACCCGAAATGGAGTCGCCTCCCCTGTATCAATTACACTGGCCCTCGAGGTCCACCCTGATGAGGACTTGGCAGCTCTCGAGTTCTTTCCTAGGGTGAGGAGTAGGGCTTGTGCTGCCCTGCAGCTTGCAGAGGCCCCGGCGCAGGGTGAGTTGACTCTAGAGCTCAATGCTGTTGGCTGGGCTCTGGTCCATAGAGGGAGCAGTCCCATTTCTAGTCGTCTGGTGGCTTTGGGCTGACCTCTACTGACAGAGCAGGCAAATGGCCATGGTAGAAGCCATCGGAGGAAGATGGGGTCTGGGGCTTTGCTTCGGATGTCCTGCTTGTGTTAAAAGCTCAGTAGAGATCTGCATGGTACAGCCCTCACCCCGGTCCTGCAGAACACCTCCCCCAGTCCTGGCCTTTCTCCACCCCTCTCTGCTCAATGCTTTTGTTTTTCTGTCAAACTTTTTCTTCAAAGGCAGTAACATAAATGAGTGGAGTAATCTCTGTTGGGAACATTTCTCTGTGCAATGGCCAGTCTAACAGGGCCCTGGTCCCACCTCTGACTTTCTACAAGCAGGTAAGAATGGAGGCGTGAACGCTCAGCTTCTGCCTCCTCGGACTTTATCTGCATTTCCCCCCTCTCATTCCACCTTCATTATTTTTTTTTTTTCCCAAACACAGCTTTGCTGTAAAGATTCTTGTTTAGCCTTCTGTGTGGTGTGTAATCTCAGTTCTTTAACAGAGTTTTCTTAAATACAAAAATACTTTCCTTCAAGCCATGCCTCCAGGGCCACATGGGAATTTTGTCTTTCACAAACAATAAACTTCTCTCTCTGTAGTTTCAGAGGGGAACTGGGAAAAGTGATCTCTTGATGCCTCAGCCCAGAGGCCCGCAGCCTCTCAGAATGCTGTGAAGCTGGTTTCCTGAACCTTCCTGGGTGTGAGGCAAGAGGCTTGGGGGAAATGGCGCTGCCGGTGTGCTGCAGCAAGGGGAGTGCGCCATGCATGCAAAGTAGGTGTTGGTGTGAAAGGCCAAGACGATACTGTGCGACCCTGAGCAAAGAGGACTGGAGGAAACAGTGGGACCTCGTGGTGCTTAGCACCTTGACAGGAGGCCACAGCAACTCCCCAAAGCACCTCCTGAAGATTTTCCCTCAAATGATTTGGTCAGCAGCGGATTATGAAACAGTACCCTGGTGTGCCATCTCCCAGCCCCCTTCACCCAGAGGTACAAACATGCAGAACAGTTTTCCCGATATCCCTGACTGCCCCATTGCTAATTCTGCAGGAAAGAACCAGAGAGACACAAATAAATTAATTAAGATTTGTTTATAAAATCTTCCAGTAGCTTCAGAAAATCAGGAAAAGTTTTCTCAGTTACTTGAAAATAAGCACAAGGAAAATGGTCTCAGGTGATTGCAACTTCTTTTGTCCAACAGAAAAGGTGGTAATTTTCTCCTGTGTGCAAAGAAAGTGGCACCTTATTTCACCTGGTGAAATAAGAATAGTCCCAGTCCCAACAGAATCACTATAATCTAGGATTTGAAACTAAGTGTGATGTCTCTGGCCTTGGCTGACCTGCTCTGTCTGATCAAGCATTCTACCTGGTTTCTTCCTCGCTGCCTTGTGGACCTGGTGTGACAGTTTCTACCTGCATCATGTTGTGGTTCCCAATCTGAACCATTCGAGCGTGTTGAATGATGAGGGGCGGGATGCCTTCAGGACCTAGCATCATGTTGTGGCCTGATGGGAGATGAAGTGGTTGGAAAGGAGGGGGACCCATCTGAGCAGGCATGGGGTGACCAGTGGGGGGAGGTGGGTACGTGGCAGGAGGAACATTTGAAGTGGGGGGGCACCATTGTCGGGGTGATTGCTGCAGCAGCTGTGGATGTGTTGCTGACGGAGGCACCTGGGGAAGGGAGCCAAGGTTCAGAGCAGCTAATTTCTGCAGTGGTTGATACCGTTCCCGATACAGCTGTAGTTTTCTTCTCTGCATCAGGTCCCACGCGGCTTTCCTCTCATTGATCCTGCTGGTGGTAAAGGTGTTCTGCACTGTCCTGGAGAACGCAGGAGAGTTCTCATCCAAGGGCGTCAGCCCACCGAGCATGCTGGGAATCTGACTCCGCTCCAGGGGGTTCTCCTTGGGTACAAAAGGGATGACTGAGTCGCGCTTGGATGGTGTCAGGATGGACTCCATCAGAGCAGTGTTTGTCTGAAACATACACAGGTCGCATGGGAAGTTCTTGGTCAGCAGAAGGATGATGAAAGCAGAGTTTTCCATAGCATCCTGGAAACAAGTCAGATGACTGCGTCCGGCAATGAAGAAGTCCTCACAGAGCGTGGCACCGTTGGGAACCCCCATGTTCTCCAGCAGGTCCTTGACCCGATGGGCAACAATCTCATCTTCACTAGCATGCAGGACAACAAAAGTGAAGAACTTTCCACCATCTGGCTCTGATGTGGGCACTGCTGCTACAGAAGGAGGAGGAGGCCAGGCTGGAGAGGGGGATGAGTGGAGGGGCGGGGGATATGGTACGTTGGAAGGACCTTCCTGAAGAGGAGAGGGTAGGGTTGAGGAGAAGGAATAGGTAGGAGGAGGAAGGGAATGGGCTGAAATGGAAGCAGATGCAGAGTTAGAAGAAATGCCTGCTGGAACATAGGAGTCCTCCATAGACATGTGGGCAGGACCAGTATCCACTGTAGCTCTTGAGTCAGGAAGACCTGTAGATAATTGCTTTTTATCTTGCTTTTTGTCTGTGCTTTCTTTTGGTGCATGAGGTTCTGCTGCCACTGTGCTGGAAACATCACCGCTTTCGACAGGTTGGTTCACAGCACCCAGCATGGGCAGCTGCATTTCGGGAATGGGGAGAGTTGGATGACATGAACTGACCTGCAGAACCTTCTCCGGTTGGGGGACTGGAGCACCTGTGTCCTGCCCGGGATGAGAGTTGGGGCTGCTGGCCCAGCTTGTTTCCTGCAGGCCATGGCTCTGTCTGCCCCCATCAGGCTGTCCAGCACCGCTGGTGCTCCCTTTGCTCAGCCGGCTGGGCTGGAGAACATGTTCATGGGAAGAAGGCTGGGTGTGAAAAACAACTGTTGGTGATGCGCTGATCTCTAAGTGACTGGGCAAAGAGGGACTCCCCAAGGAGCACAAGGTCTGTGGGCCTGAAAGGTTTGAGTTGCCTCCAATCTGCACTGGGGAGCTTCTCACCATATAGTTTGGGCTAGCCATCTGGAGAGGTCCAATGCCCACATAAGATCTCAGCGTGTGAAATTTGTCACCTGGGCCCATGCTGATAGCAGAGCCATGTTTTTCCTGGTCCTCAGCTGGGATGCAGCTGAGCGTGTCCCCCTGAGTTTCCTTGCTGGCACTGCAGGCTTTGGTGGCAGCCTGGCAGGCTTTGTCCATGGCTTCATGACTGCAGAGTTTTTCCTCCACCAACACTGAGTAGATCTGTGCCAGAAGTGCCATGGCACCTGCATCCAGCTGGGGAAGCTGCAAATCCTCCCCATCTTCCTGCACTCCTGCAGCACCCAGTTTGGTCTGGTGGACGTACTGGGCTGCCCGGTTGTCTCCCAAGGCATCCAAACAAATTCTTGCATCCACTTCTTGCCCTAGAGTAAGCAGGACCATGGCTTGCAGTAATTTGCTGCTGGGCCCAAGTATCAAGTGCTTCAGTTTATATTTGAGGCTAAGGAGTTTATCTTGTGGGATCTGGGATAGAATATTAAAAACGTCCTCAAAGCTTGGCTGGAGCTTGGTGCTCTGTGCCATCTCATCAGCTGGTGGCCCAGACGATGGACTGAAGCAGCATGGATGGAAAAAGCATATTACGGCACTTGGAGCGAAGGCTTGTTCCCCTGCGGTGCTCTGTGATGGCCTGGTCACGCTTCAGGTACTGCACAAGTGACAGCTCTTTGCTGCTCAGGGGCTCATCTCAGAACCGGCATATCTCTGTCCTGAGGAACCTGCGAGAAGAACACAGGACAACGTTCAGAAATAGTGATGGGGGGTGTGTGTGTGTGTGTGTGTGTGTCCTCACAACGCTTGTGGAGCTCCCAGGCTCTCCCTCACAGCTCTCAAATATTTTTGCATCTGTTCAGTGCTTGCAGGTCTGCCAGTGCTCCATGCATTATTCCAACTCTGTTATTAAGCAAAGAGCAAGTTCTTTGCATTCATTTCACATTAATTACAACTGTTTTAAAGTAATTGCTGAACTAATAATGTATTTAGATAAATCCAAGTGTCTGTCTCCTCCGGGCAGCCGGTTCCAGCAGCCTCACAGGCTCCTTGCGATGGGCAGTCGAGGAATAAAGTGTGCTTAGAGGAAGCCCTTTCAAATTGCTTGTGCCAGGAGGGTTGATAGCCTGCACATATCCCGTGTCAGGCTGCCTAATGTAATTGTGGACGTTATCTCCATCTACATCTAATCCCTGAGCCCTGCACTCACCAGAGGCCTCTGACCGGGCTTAACTTAAACAGCAGAACTTGTCCAGAGTGGAGGAGCGGGTGCCCGGAGGGTCCACGGGCAGCTGGGAGGACACTGCTCACAGGCTCTGACTGAGCTTGGTGGAAAAGCTTTCCCTATTTAAAGGGAGCACCAGAAAATGCCCCAAAATAGCTCTCAACTGGGGAAAGTTTATAATTTCAAACTGGTTTTTTTTCTACCTCATAAAAATCCTCTAATTGCCTAATCAACGAGCTCGAGCTGAACCTGAGGAAGTTGCTGGCACTTCCCGCGAAAACCTCCGATTCAGTGAAACGGCGGCAGGAGGGAAGGGGAGGCCAGGGCAGGCGCCCGAAACGCCAGCCGAGCCCTTTGCAGCTTGCCGCCGCCTTTCGGCCGCTGACTCACCGCAGCGCCGGCTCCTCGCCGCGGTGTCCGCTGCCTCCCCCGCCCGCAGCCCTGTGCCGGCAGCGGGGCCGGGCCCCAGGGGAGCCGCTTCCCCCGCTCCTCCACCCGCCCTCCGCGGGGAAAGGAAGGGGCCAGCCTACCTCCGGCGTCGTCCCGCTCCGCGGAGCCCCGGCCTCCCCGCGGGAGGGGCTGGTGCGGCGGGGCCGGCTCGTCCCGGTGGCCGGGCAGGCGGAAGCGGGGCCGCGGGGACCGCCCGCCCCGCCGGAGCCTGCTGGCACACGAGGAAGAGGCGGAGCGGGGCACGGCCGGGGCGGAGCGGAGCGGAGCGAGGGCAGCCCGGACCCCGCCTGGCCAGGGCCGAGGCGTGCCCGGCGGGCAGAGCTGACCGGCCCGGAACGGTGTTCGGGTGCCTGTGGCGGGAGCGTCTCGGCCTGGGTGAGCTGCCGCCTCCCTCCCCGTGGGAAGGGTCCCCCTCCCCGCTACACGGCCGGGGCCCTCCCGCTGGTGGTAGAGGACAGCCAGCAGTACAGAAACGTAAGGCTTTGGACAGATCTGGGTGTAGGGTAGAACTGGAGAGTGAGAAGAGCAGGAGGGGTAGAGATGCAGGTCAACCTCAGGAGTACAGGCATAAGCCTTGGGGACCAAATAGTGAAGATACTTTTCTACTGAAGATTGAGGGACCTGCTAAAATAATTTATTTGTCTTCCTCCAGCAAGATTAGGGAACATGCAAGTTGCCCAGAGAAGTCATTTGTTAAATACAAGCTTCTTATCCACTCAGGCTGAAGGAAAGTGTAATGCTGCAGCTTTAGATATACATAGGAGACAGGTATTTCTTTGAACGCAGGTCACGCTTTATTCTGAAGTCTGCTTGCCATTGTTCCAGCCTTAGCACAGGGACCACACCAGGACATGTTACCGAAATAAGTTACATGAGGAATGATTACAAAGCATTGTTTGCTGGGAAAATAAGCAGCACCTACCTCCCCTATTTTAATAACAGGATATCCTATTACCATGGCAGAGTAACTCGTCGTAAAAGCTGCCTTGTTTGCCAGCTTCTTAATGGCTGCAAAAGGTTTCATGCGTGGAGTTACTCACACTCAAACACATGATCGCTTAAGTCATTTATACGACTAGGAATGATAATCCCACTGCAAATTGGCATGCTTAAGAGAAAATGCTACCTTGCTAAGTGTTCCTTTATGAAAGAAAAAGAATTTGGCTGATCCATAAAGAGAAGTCCCATTTTGAGAAGCAGCCTCTTGCCCCCAGCTGTTCCTGGTCTGCTGCAGGGCTAAGCCTCACCAGAAGCACAACAGGCAGAAGGGAAGTCTTGTCTGTAACACATATTTTTAAACTTGTAGGAGGGAAATGGTATCAAAGGTCAAGCACTTCGTCCTCTCAAGATCTCTGCCACTTGGATGAATTAAAAACAAATGTAACATTAAAAGTAAGTTGAGACCACTTCTCTCCCACAACTGGTCTCAGCAAAAAATTAGTCATTCACACATATAGCTGGGCTGACTTAAAAAGCTGAAGTACAGGTCTCTATCTTCCCTTTCAATGCAGCAGCATGATTTAAAAAATAGTAAATCAAGATATGGAACCGCCCCACTGTGATTATCAAGTCTCCCTGCAAATTACATCTTACTATAAACTCAGCCTGGGACAGGGAAAGAGCAGGAGGCACTCGTGGCACAATTGGCAGTTGGACACACGTTTGAAAGATAAAGTGCTGTTCTAGCCAGGGAGCCTGGGCCAGAAGAGCTGGAATTTTTCAGAGATCTTCCTCTGGTGTGTTAGTTTTCATCTCCTTTGCAGCCAGTGCCACCTCTGTATCTTTCTCTGCCTTCTCTTCCAGCTTCTCTAGCATTTCACACCCTTCCCCCAGGATCCTGTTTGCTCCCTTTGGTTCTTCAGGTGTCTTTGATGATGTAGTCTTTTCCAACACAGGTGATTTTATATCAGTCACTATATTTTTCTTCTTCTCTCTGCTATCCTGTGACACTTTAGCTATTGCCCTGAAGGGACCCACAAGCCAGTTTAGAGGGGTGTTCTGAGTTACATACTCAAACAGGTCATCTAGGGACCTTCGGGCTTCTGCCACACAGACCTTGCTCTGGGTCAGGGTGGTGCTGGAGAGGTCCCGGAAAGACATAGCATTAGAAAAAGAACTATGGAGCTTGTGGATATTTCGAGTGGCCTGATACACAGCTTCTTGGATGTTGCTGGGGAGGCCCTGGATGCTGGCTTTCAGATTCTCATAAACAGGTTGTAGCTGCTGGGTGATGATACGCAGCATAGCTAGAGTCTGTGACTCTACCTGCTGGGAAAGAGACATAGCTCAGTTACCAGAGCAGATGAGATGTACACCATCCACAAGAGGCCTGATTAAATAAGCCCTTCTAGGGATACCTCTGGTTGGGAGGCAGTTTTAACTTGGTTTCCTTTGGGTTGGGTCAGGCTCCAATCCACCCACAGCTGATGGAGCTTCTCCTGCCCATCCAGAAGCTTCTGGCCAACCTCTTGTTTCACTGATTCAATCTGATGGGAAAAACGAGAGGAACAGCTGTATTGCAAGCAACACAATCAGAGAAGCATGAGTACTTCCCTCCCAGGGAGGGATCCAAGATGATGTGCAGCTGGTACAGGATGGAGGAAGAGCTTCCATCTGGATAGTAGGGCAGGAAGACTACAGACAGGAGGAAAAAGGAAAAAGTGTGTTTGTACCAGTTTTATTGCCAGCTGTAGTCGTGAGAGAGTATCCTGGGTGCTTTGCTTAACACACTGCAGTTTGTTCAGGGAGTGCTGGTACGCTCGGTGGCGGACTTTGTTAGAGAGGGAACCCAGACGCACAAAGTAACTCTGTTGCTGTTTCTGCTCCTCCACAGAAGCCACACCAAATCCTTCGACAGTGGTGGCCAGTTTACCTGGAGGAAACAAGAACAGAGATGCAGCTGTGCTCCACTCCCCCAGCTGTAAGGGGGGGAAGAGGTAAGATCACCCATTGAAAAACATGAAGGCTGAAGCTTGCTGTGTAAACAGCAGAGGTTTGCAGTTGTTCAGACATTAAAGATAGGCTAGTCCCTGCTCAACATGTTCTCTTCAGATAAGCAGACTTGACATATAGGTTGAAGCATGCACCCACGTGTTTATTTGCCTTAAGGCTGATGGGCAAGGACCAGCTAGCAAATGCTTGAACTCCATCCCATACTATGTGGCAAGTCAGTGTTGACAGACAGTTGGTGACAAATTCAGAGCTACCTGTCTACTTCAGAAGATGAGTCTTGCAGTGTCAGGTGCTCTCTAGTCATGTGGGAAAGGATTTGCATTTACAAACGCCAGCGAAGTATTTTCTCACCTAGTTCCTCCTCTGTCATCGGGAGGTAGTGATCCACCAGATCTTCTGATATACCCAGGACAGATTCCACACCACCTGCCATTGCTTGGCTCACTGCCTTGGCTTTGCTTATGCTATTGGTCACCACTGAATTAGTCATCTCCACACCCTCCTGGATAGCCTCTCTGCTCTGCTCCAAGGCTGTATTTATTTTGCTAGTTATGGTGCCATATGCAGCATCCAGAGCTGTATTGACTGTAGAAGTGACCATTGATTTGGTCTTCTCAACACCATCCTGAACAGCCCCTTTGGTTAGGTCCATTGCTTCAGTCACTGTGTTGGTCACAAGATCCTTTGCACCCTGGGCAGCCCCTACAGCAGCAGTAATAGTAGAAGCAACTGCAGACTTGGTCCGTCCAACACTGTCTTCCACAAGGTGTTTAGTGAGATCCACTGCCTCTGTCACCTTGTTAGTCATAAGGTCCTTGGCACCCTGGGCAGCTTCCACAGCATTGACAATAGTAGAAGCAACTGCAGACTTGGTCAGTCCAATGCTGTCCTCCACCATGTGTTTAGTGAGGTCTACTGCCTCTGTCACCTTGTTAGTCACAAGGTCCTTTGCACCCTGAGCAGCCTCCACAGCACTGTTAACAGTGGAGGTGACCATTGACCTAGTCAGCTTGACACTGTCCCCAACAACATTTTTAGTAAGGTCCACAGCTTCAGTCATTTTATCAGCCATTGCTTCCTTTGCCTCACAGGCAGCATCCATAGCAGATGTCACTTTGGTGGAAACCAACTGCTTGGTGTCTGAGATTACCTACAACAGGGAGAGGCACAGAAAGATACATTTTTTTTTCTGAAATAGGTTTTCCCTCTCTGAAGTAGCTTTTCCATATGGCTAAATTGCACTTGCAGTCTTGTGGGAGTGCTGGGGAAGTCAGTACACTTGTATTTACATGGATATGTTCACTTCCACATGCAGAAGGCATCTCTCCAGCTTTCATCAGCTAGCAGTGCCTTCTCTAGCCCATACCAGGGACTGACCTCACAAAGCAGTGATGCTGAAGTTTATTTCCCCATATTTTTCTGTACCCATAACAGTTCCATCAAGCAAGAGAGCAAGTCATGGCTTCCCCAGAAAAAGCCTTTACTTTACCTTATCTGCTGGCTGTTGAAGAAAAGGCAAGCTCTCCTCCAGTTGATCCAGTCCTTTACAGGCATATTCATTTACAAGTGCAACTAGACAAGACAACAGGTACCAGTTTATTCTTCAATTTGGAGAGGGGTTTTTGACCCTACAATGGCCAATTCAGGATACACTCATGAAAGCAAGCCAAAAAAAAAAAATCACTATTCTGGGTTCTGGGGTGGTGTGTATGGGGGATGTCTTGTTAAAAAGGGAACAAACCCTACAATTTGGCAGGTTCAAATAGTCTCCATTTTGCCTTCCCTGCTTTCTAGCTATTGGCAGCACATTGCTCTAACTGGAATGTAATACTTGCCCCTGGTGGGTAGGGTGATTGGTTTAAAGGGTTGAAAAGTGTTGGGATGAGACAGACTGAGCTATATCCAAGATGGACACTGCTACTACCAGTTGGGATGCTCATAACTTAGAGTGATAGAGAAAAAGCAGAGAGTTTTTGCTTAGTGCCTTAAAGAAACCACAGAGGCCAAACTTTGTTTCTGTGAGTAACACTTTCATGTCCATGAAATTTAGTGGGTTCATTGAGCAGCTGGGAGCTGCTGCGTGGAAGACTCAGTGCTACAATTAATTAGCACAGTGTGCTGTAGGAGATGCATTTCACCCAACAGGCACATGAAACTCCCCTCCCCAACTATTCCTCTGTGTAGAAGGGGTCACTCCAGCCTCTTCACTTACTTTGTGGCTCAAGTTGGTTCAGGATGGGCTGTGCCCCACCAACCATGCTACCTACTGCGACAGCAGCCACAGTCTCAGCCATGTTGCAGACACCATTGAGGCAAGGATGCGTCTCCTTGGTATAGTTGTAGGCAGATGAGACCAGGTTGAATGCAGAGTTGAGCAAGGGCAAGCTGGTGACCCGATTGACAGCACTCTAAAACCCGAGAGAAATAAGTGACATTAGAGGCCCAGCCTCAAAAGCTGGTGAGTGAATACAAGCCATGTGTCTATCTAGAAAGGTCCTAAGGGGACATCCAGTCCATCTCCTCATCCTTCTTAAACTCAGAGTTGAAGGGACTCATCCAAAGATTGCTAGACAAGCCAGGATTAAAAGTTCAAGCTCTGGGCTCATCAATTGAGTCACACTGGGTTTCAGTACGAAACCCAGATGTGGAAATAGGACCTATAACAGCTCATGTTTCAGAATTACTTGCATTACTTAAGCCAGCCCTGAAGTTTTCTCTTGAGCAAAAGAGTTACCTTCTGTATTAACTGAGTTTAGATTTAACCACAAGTTCATATGGTTAATCTTTCTGCTATTTCCAGCCTGTTTTGAGGTGCTGACAGAAGTTTACCAGCATATCTGTCAGCAGGTAGTTTAACTGTTGCATGTTAGAATACTAGCTGCCCTGGCACCTACCGCTTGCTGCTGTTCCTCAGCCTTTAGCAGATCTTTATTTGTGGTCTTTTCTGATGCCATACTGAATTCAGCTGCAGCTGAAAGGAAAAACAAGAGCATAACAGCATAAGTACAACTTAATTTCCTCCAGTGAATTAAAGTCTTAGCAAAACTGGTGAAAAGCAGAGGGCAAAGTTGGGATCCATCATTCAGCATGTCCTAGGAACATTAGTGTGGCATCACTAATCTTTCTTGCAAGGGTGTGAAGATATTTGAGAGGGTCCATGATTTATGATGTGCAAATATTTATGTAGGACAAGGAGACTGTACTCAGTCACCTCCTTCAGTCCCCAAACAGCCAAATACTTTAAACTAAATAACCATCCCACTTACTTTAACACTGATAACTTACTGGCTTCAAAGTTGCAGGTTAGAAGTGGGTGAGACCTATCTTATCTGTCATGCATTTTCTCTGCTAGAGATACTTCTGGTTCAGCTTCCCGCTGCACAGGCTCTTTGCTGGCCAAGGACTGGAATGCTTGAAGGAAAAATGCACCCTGCAGAAGCAGGGCTAATTGCAGGAATCACTGATTGTCGTCTCACTCAATTGCAACAGATTACTGTCCTTCTGACAAGCCCTGCTGAAATGCAGCTGCAGCAGGGCTTGTTAGGACAGTAGTATAAGTAATTTTTTAGTTTCAATTTTCAAAATGTGGCAAGCTCCAACAGTTTAATAATGGAGTTTAACACCAGAAATATTTATTTTGAAAAAATTGTCTGAACTTGCTTAATACCCTCTAAGGGGGAAAAGTCCTCAGATTTCCCCCACTTTGTCTGAAGTAGAGATGGGTTTTACAATGGCTTAATCCATTGTCCTCTTGGGGGGGGGGGGGGGAACAACAAACAACCAAAAAAAGTGACTGGCAGGACTTCAGCTCCCCTCCAGAAAGGTGTCAGGGCCAGAGATTGAACAGAGATACTGAAACAGCAATAGGAATATTTTACCTTCTTAAAAAGTGTTCAGTGTTCATAGCACCTTTCCTCTGAAGGCTCACTCTGGAGTATCCTTTGCAAAGGACACTGAGATGAGAGCCATTTTAGAGTAGTCCTACTATGCCTGTGTTCATAATAGGACTACTTTTATCAGCTTTCCCACCACTGCCAACTCCAGCAACACTGGCAGTCTTACAGCTCTGGGAAGGATATGAAAATCCTTCCAAGTTTTCCTGGAAGAGTGAGCCAGGGTTCACAGCTGCAGCATTCTGGCTGGCTATCCTGAAACTTGTGTTCCCATCCTACTGACCGGCTATGCAGGAAATCTCTCCTCCCTTCCTGTGAAACCAAGTCTCAGAAGTATTCTCGTTACATAATGGGATTAAAGAAGCTCAAATATAATAGTTGTACAATATCTTGAACATGTATTGGCTTCCCTAGGTTGGTATCTGGACACTCCAATATTGTGTGATAAATCCAGGATTACTTCTCAGCCTTAGTCAGGTGCACAGGGACTTCAGCATATTTGTTCTTCAGTGCAGTGTCCACTTTTCTCTCCCTTGCCAGCTAATTCCTATTCTTAGAATTGCTATGGCATTTTCCAATGGAAAACTCCCAAACCAAAATTCCTTACAAACTGTATTCCCAAGCCAGGCACTGCTGCAGGCTCACTGGCAGGCTCTACCCAGAAAAACTTGCCATCTGACTTGTGACAGAGACCATTGTTTTGTTTCTTGTGTTCTTTGACTTGTGTAAGGTTTTTATTTTGCTGTGGAAACAGGAACAGAGAACTGCAGAAGCAGCAGTAAAACAAGCATTTGTTAGCCCTGGACTGACTATGGATAGAACTAGGAGAGACATCTCAGGAGGTAATTTGGCAGGATGTCAAATATTGCTGCATTAACTGTGTAATTAGTCAGCATTTTAGTATGATTCAAGCAAGGCAGGGATGCAGAGTGCTACATGTCTACAGCTAAAGTTGTCACAGAAGTTGGGAGCTTCAGCCTCCCAAGTGAGAAGCTGGGAGCCAGCGCTCTTCTGCCTATTCCTGGTAACCGCCCTGCCCAGGGGGCTGCCTAATTTAACAGCACAGCAAAAATACAGCTTGAGCTTTATCAGCATGGGAGGACTTCTAGAAAACTGCTCCAAACAAAAGCAGGGCTTGAACATAAAGTCTCAGTCCCAAAGTCCACAGGGTTTGCTCAGTTAGTGGTTATTCTTCTTGCTCTGCTTTAGGGCAAGTTTGGGTTTTTTTTGTTTGTTTTTTGAAGCCAAGTAGGCTGAATCAGTCTGCAGCCCTGTCACAGGGCAAAGCACAACTGTTTCAAAACCATTACAAAAAACCCCTTTACTCAGTTATTTTACTTCTAGATGGGTGGGAAAACCTCAAACTGCAGAGTTTCTTACTAGCCTTGGTGTCAGGGTTAGCACACAGAGACACATTGCAGAAAAAAAAAGAGGAGAGGACTCTTGTTGCTAGCATAAGTCAGGAGTAACGCCTTGGCTGATGTAAAAACTAGTATAAGTTTAGAATCAACCCCTGAAGTACTAGCAGCTCATCTTAATTATGGATGCAACTGTGTCAGTGACAATCCTTGCAGCACAGTCATGCTAGAACATGGTTTGCTCTCCTCTGCGTAGGAGGAATTGGGGTGTGTTGAAACACCAGTATTTGTGGTGTGGGGAAGTCTTCATGAGCCCACAGCATGGTTTTATTTTCTCTTTCAACTCTCTCCCCTGCAAAAGTGCTGAGCAGACCTTGTTTTACTTCAGAGATTGCAGGAAAGCACAGTGCTTAGCAACTCTGGGTCAGTTGTTTCAGAATCCTTTGGAGAAGGGCACAGCTTCGAGCCAGGGTAGTTGCAAGTAGGAGTCCCAGCAGGCAGACCCCACACATGGGAACCACCAGGCAGAAGAGCACCATTTCCTTTGGTTGCAGTTTGCTTTGTATGAAAATGATGATTAGATGATTTCATACCATTGCTACATCAGAAATATTAGGTCACTGCTGGAGAAAGTTCTTGAGACAGGTAGTTTCAGAAAGATGAAACTCTTCAGTGCACATTTCTAGCATGGCACAATAGCTTCACTGCTGATCATTGCCCAATTTGGCAAAAGTCTGAACTCAGTGAAACAGCAAGGGCAATGGCACCAAAACTGCGCAGCTGCTATCCATTTTCCCTGCCTTGGTCAGACTGTCACAGCCAGTGCAACATGCTGGCCTGGCAGAAGAGAACTACTTTCCTGCTGGGCTAAGCACCTCCCTTGACTTCTGTCACTCTGACAATGACCAGCATACATAAAAGTAGTTATTTAACTTGTGTAAGGTTATTATTTTTCCTGTGGAAGGAAGCTCTGCCCCTTGGACACAGCCTGCTGTTATGTTGTCGTGCAGACAGACAGGTAGGGTCTTGTTTGGGAAGCTTTTCTCCCCTCCAAACGTGTTTTACCTTGGGAAGACAGATTGAGCCATAGCTAGCATGCCTGGTTCAAGATTTGCCACTGATACCCCACTTACCATAAATGCACTCAACAGAATTGGGTCACAGGACATCTGCTGCAGTGGGGAATGGCACATGTTCTGAGGGCACAGTTAGGTTTAGGAAGATCAGACGATTTTCAGCTTTGACCTTAAGACATCAGTTTTAGAGTTGCTGGCAGAGGTGCCCATCTAACCTGACGGAAAAGCCATCAGCATTAGGGAACCTCAAAGATTAAAGCCACTTTTGCAGATGGAGGCAGGGTTTTCCCCCCACACCTCCAATGGAAATTAAGCACTACAGCCATTACTAGGTCAGTAACTCTTTCGGATAGTGAGTGTATAAGCTATACAAGCTACTAGAATTTGGAGATGTTTTAAGAAAGAGAGGAGAGAGTTTAGTCAAAACAGCTTCTGGGCTTTCCAGTACTTTCCATTTACCAATTTTTCTATGAGGACAAAATTCTGAGTTTCAGACAGAAGCTATAATACACATTTTCATCTGGAAGTTTCAGCAGACCAGCTTTAGTAATTGAAGTCCTTCACAGCCATACATAGTTTCAGGTAGTCACAACCACATTTAAGAACCCTGTTAGTCTTGAGAAACACTAAGCTAGTTTGCCAAGAGCTGCCTCCAGCAAGCTGGTAGAGCCATGCGTGGCTGCAGCCTCCGTCTGCAGAGACAGTGCAAGAGAGAAGTTACCTTGTCACTCAAGCCACCCCCTTCGTTAACACTATTATCATACCTACACAAATGATCATGTGAAATAGCTACAGGCAGGTCTGGCAGCACTGTCAACAGGAAGGGAATGCCCAACTGATCTGTCTGTCTCCTGAGGCATGTACTGCTTCCCCCAACATGAACACAAGTCAGCGGTGCTGTCCGGGGTGCACATCACGCGCTATCCCTGCGTGCCTGGGTGGGAGAGCCACCTCCTACGGACCCCCTCCCACAGCTTTGATCTTCACCAGACAACAAGCAGAAAAGACCTTTCCAACCTGAAGCTTCTCAATCACAAAACAGAGACCCATAGTGTTACCAAGAAGTCACCTCAGGGCTAGGAAGAAGCCTTTAGGGAAGGATTTGAAGCCTTTCAGCTCTTCCCCAAGGTACAGCAGATACAGCATGACACCGTAAGTTGTCACCTTGAGCCTCAAAAAGCCAAGGCACCTCCCACCCACAGATGGGGGAAAGCAGCAGAGACACAGCACACAGCTCTGTGCTTTCTCAGGGAGCTGGAAAAGCCCCATGGGCACAGCTGGGGGAACACAGCCCCTCGGCAGGTACATTTTAGCCTTAGTGCTCCCCGGGGCTAGAAGCCAAGGGCTCTAGGGATGGAGCCAGCTCTGAGCCTAGCCTCCACCCTCCATCCCTGGGAGGGCTGCAGTGAGCCACCCGAGGCAAGGGGCTGCAGAGCCCCTGGGGAAGCAAGGGGCAGCCTTGGGTAGTCCCCCCCCCCCCCCCCCCCACACCCCCCCCCCACCCCNCCCGAGCCAATCCATAAACGCCCCCCCAGCCCTGCCTTACCTGGCTCCTCGGCTCCCCAGCACTGAGACAGGGAGTGCTGTGCCTCGCCCCACATAAATAACCCAAAGGCCTGATGAGCAGCTGAGGGAGCCAATCGTGATGCTGCAGGTGCTGGCCTGGCCAATGGGGAGTGGATGGGAGAGGGAGGGGTGGGAGGCGTCAGTGGGGCAGGGTGAGGGAGGCAGGTGGGGAACCTGGGGGCCCCTGCAGGGACCTGATGGCCGTGGGGTGTGGGTGCTGCTCTTTGTCCCCCCCCAAGAGGGACATACCTGCCAGGGCATCTCCCTGTCGGAGGGCATCCATCCCCGAGCGCTTTGGCCTTGGGGCCATGCCGTGGGTTGCGCCACAGCAGCTGTGGACAGGGATGCACTCCTCGGCATGGCGGGGTGCTGAGGGACCACAGGCGCTGTGGAAGTCTATGGGAATCTGCCCCATGGTTGCGAAATGGGCTCAGCCCATCTGCCTGCAGGCACCGCTCCTGTTCCCGTGCCCTTGCATGCCCATTTGGCTAAATCTCTGAGCTAGACAATCCTGCTTGCCACCATCTTGGCCCAAACACACTGCCTTGCTTCTGGGAGCCAAGAAAGGCCTGGCCAGAGACTGAGCTATTCCTGCAAACCCTGAAGCAAAGCCCTGCTCACGAAAGTGTGTCTGTGCTACTAGGGATGTGGATTCAAGCATGGGCCTTGGCTGCCATCCACAGTGTAGACGTGAAACACGTCCTCAGCCTGGGTTTAGCCGTAGCACTGGAGGGAGGGTGCTGGGGTAGGAGTTCAGCCCCGGTTCCCCAGGTCAGGGGAGTTGTTGCCCATGTGGGCATGTGCAGGGTGCATGCCAGCAGGCAACTTGTGCTTGGCTTTTTCCAAAGAGCAGCTGAGTTAGCAGCCAGTAGCACAGTTGGAAAGTCCATGCAGGGATGGTGGGGCTCAGCATGCTTACGCCTGCTCTTTGGCTGCTCCTTGCATGGCATCGCAGACATTGTCAAGAAGCCCCTGACAAGCAGGACGTGGAGTCTGTGATGTGAAAACATCATGCTGAGTGATGTTTTCCTGACAAATCTCTCCTACCCTGCAGCATAGGTGCTGTAACTACCCAAGGAGTAAGACATGTTCTCCCGCTCTCAGCCCTTGCCTGGCTACAACAAATAGGTGATGGTGAAATGTACTGCTTCTCAAGTTTTCTGTGATTTTTCAAGACAGGAGTTGCCTTTTATTGTTACACTTGCAGAGGACCCAGCAATGCAGGACTCAGCCTGGCTGGGGGAAGTTTGGGCTTTTTAATAGCAATAGCAAATAATGAAAATTTTAGTTAATGTTTTGCTTTTCCATTAGTGCCTTTTCATCTTCAGATCTCAAAAACTGGTTTGAAACCATCAATTATGCTTCCTGTTGTCTGTTTTCAAGATCCGTGGGGGAGGAAACTGAGGCACAGGTAAGAATTATCTGAAGTCTTCTAAAACTATTAAACTGATTGAGTCACCTTGTTTTTGGCCGGTGAATGCAGGAGAGACCTTGGGTCTCATTTCTGTATTGCCCAGAGAAAGTCATGAAGGCAGTGGGAGCAGGGGGTTGCCAATGTTTTTTGAAAATGTGCTGTTAAGCTGACAAAAATGTAGACAATTGTCACTTCTCAGCTTTGAGGTTAAAAGAAATCCCCCTCCTTACTTGAGTCAGACTTATCACGGAGTTGTTGGCTGAAAAGACCTCTGGAGCTCAGGTAGTCTGACCTGCTGCTTGAGACAGGACTATTAGCAATGCCAGCTCAGGTCAGCTGTGGGCTTTGTTTAGCTGAGTCTTGGAAAACTCCCAGGGATGGAGATCTCCCACAGCCTTTCTGGGTATTGGATCCAGTATTGCATTATGCTCCTAATGAAGAAGCAGTTCCTAATATCCACTCTGAACTTCACCAGCTACAAATTGTGGCTTTTGCCTCTTGTTTTACCACGTGCACGGCTGAGAAGACTTTTTGTGCATTTGTCTGTATGACATAAGCTTCATATTCTAGCATCACCTGCAAACCTTTCATCTAACAAACTCCCTGGCAGCGCATGGTCCCTCCTTTGATCTCGTTCCCTTCACAGGGTAAATTGCAGTTTTCAAGTGTTCAATGTCTTGTACTAAAACTTAAGCTGATTAGCAGGTGTCACATGGTGGCTTTTATAGGTTGTGATGTGTGTAGGAGAAAGAATGGATGTTCTTGTCTGTCCTCTGAATATCTGATGAAATCTTTTTTCTTATTGCAGGAACCAGGAATCAAGAAATTAGTCCTATGTTTTTCTGAATCTTGGCCTGTATATGGACAGTGGCTGTGTCCTCAGGTAAAGTGTCAATTAGTTCATGGGTGTGAAATGACTGAGTAGGCCAGGCCAGTTGTGGTGGTGATGGTGAAAGTCTCATGAAACATTATATTTCATCACCTGAGTGGGTAAAAGAGCACTATCTGCACGATACACCTTCATGTGGCTTGTAACGTGGCACAGACGAATGTGAGCAGAAGTGGCAAGTGGTTTGCTTGAGATAACATCGGTAATTATAATTAATGAGACAATTTTTATTATCTAAAGTTAGCTTTAGATACTAGGTCAAAATACCAATGCTTGGAGCTCCTGCTCAGTGGTAGACCTGCCTGCAATGTCAGAACACTGAAAATTTGGAGATTGCAATTTCAGAGCAAAGGTTTGCATGATCATTTCTGTGATTCTTATTGCTGTATAAATGCCACATACTTAAAGCAGAGATAAAATCAGTTCTAAGAAGTTTGGTGGGCGTGGGAAGGGCGTAGGAAGAAGCAGAGAAACATGTTTGGGGAAGAGAAAGGGAGTCATGTTGGCTGGAGTGAACGAGCCCTGTGGCGCTGGGCAGCGCTTCCCAAAAAAGGCAGCATCTCGTCAGTAACTGCAGCCTTTGTGCAAATGCTGCATCATCAAGACATGGGGCAGAATCCTTCTGGTGATCCTCAGACGTAGCCCCCGTCTCCCGTGCCTGTCAGCAGCCAGGAAACCCCGCTCGTCTGCAGCCCTGCTGCTAGCTTACAGCTCTCGTTTCAGCTGGTGTCTGCATGTGGACCAGGCCCCTCCAGCTACATGCTTCTCAGTTGCCCCAGTCCTGTTTGGATTTCTGTTGAGAGGAAAGCATGCTGGTATGTGGAGAATTTGGAGGATCAGGCCCTTATGTTGAGTCCCCACTGTTAGGCCCAATTCCTTTCCCTGTTCCGTGGTGCGTCACAGCTCAACATCGTCTCTTTGGGGACCAGAGGCCACATGTGACACTGAAGCACCCCATCTGCAAGTGTTCATCTTCTACAGAGGAAATGATCTTGTTGATCTTCCATGGCATTTACTCCATTAGTAACCTGCCACAATGCCATGGTCACCTTCCCCAGGGCAGACAGAGGCACGAGAAAAGATGACTCAAGGGTGAGGCATGTGTTGCTTTGATTTCTGTTCCTTGGTTAAGTGAAGCAAAGCCCTTGGGCTTCCAGCAAACTGCTTGAGAAGCTCTGATCTTGAGAGCTCAGGTGTTCCTCTTTTAGGAGCTGCAGTGCAGCATTGTCTGGAGCCCACTGAGGGGACAAGTCAGCCTGTGGTCTTTGCCATTCGTTGCTGTGCAAGGTCCACAAGACGTTTGCTGACATCTGTCTCCACTGCCCAGAGACTCTGCTTTGTCTTCCTCTCCTCCACCACTTCCCCTCCCTGGGAGTGAGTAGTCCTTGGGGTAGCAGTAGCAGAAATAGTTTCAGCTGGTAACATCAACTCAAAGCACTCTTTCCCCCTCACGCTCTAGCTTCCTGTCAGCTGCAGCAGTTGTTGGGGCTCCTCACAGCAGCTTTGTCCAAGGCCACAGTCTGAAGGAACGTTGGGTGTCCTTGAGCTGGTCCTGCAGAACTGGGTGTCTGGTTCCAGAGCAGTGATGGAGGCAGGGCTGTGGCAGAAGACGACTCCTTGCTGGATCCTGTCCTATACTACCCATCTGTTAGTCTCTTTCACCAGTCTTTGCATGACAATCTCTGAAGGCAATGGCCTTCAAAGTGCTGTGGCCTTCTGAAAACAATTCTCCAGTGAGGTACCAAAAGCTTTAGCCCAGTCTTGCCTCCCCTGGTCTCTCCAAGTCTTCAAAGCGCCTTACTGGTTCAGGGCATGCTGCAGCTCTCTGCTGCCCTCACCCTGCATCAGTAGAAACAGGACTTGCCTGTCTCCTGCTGCCTGGCTGCCCGTCTCACCTTGAGGGTTTCCCAGCCCCTGCTTCAGCAGCTTACCTCCCCTAGCATAAGGACAGGCGGCGGCAGCTCAGGCAGGTTCCTGCCTTCAGCCCCAGCCAGCTTTGCCCTCACTGCAGGGAACAGCCTGATGGGTTCTTGGCTGCTCTCCCAGTCTTCCAGTTCACCCTTCTGCTGGTTTTCAGACTGCAGGCTGGTTTTCTACACACCCATCTGCTTCTCCCTCTACTGCTGCACTCTTGCCTCATACCTTAGGTAAAGGTGGGGTGGGTTAACATAAAGCTGGTTGTTTTTTGAGAGATGAGAGAGTGGATGTCATCTGGGCCTGCTAAGTGTGTCCTCTCCATCTCGGGCTATTGCTGAGACCCCTGTTCTTGCTTCCCCAGTAATCAGAAACACAGGCTTCCTTTGCACTCCCCAGTCTTGGAGTTTGGCTAGCTTTACCCCAATTGTTTTGGAAATTAAGGAGCATTAAGGAGGGTGGCATTTGTCCTGGACTCCAGCATCGTCTCTTCCATTTTGGTCTTCCAAGAAGTGGTGAAGATCTCGTACAGGACAACTGAGTGCAAAATAAATAACACGTTTTAAAGGTATTTGCTTAACCTGTTGTCAATATCTGTTGTGCAGACAATGGTTTCATCAAGGGCAATACGTTTTTCTCTAGGGAAACCTGCAGAATCACAGGGCCTCTCTGTTGAAGAAGCAGAGAGAAACTGCTTCTTGTTCAGCTTCTGTCACCTAAGAGCCTTGCGTGGAGGGAGAGGTAAACAAAGCCTGTTGCTGGATGCAGCATGACTCTGTATCTTCCCAATGCATGTGGAAACTTAAACACCCACTGAGACTGCTTGACCTTACATACGGGCCCTGCCGTTTAACCTAGGGGAAAGTCTCTCGCTGTGTTGCATGTGACACGACTGCATCATCACTGGTCCTTGTGAGCAGCTACGCAAAGAATACATATTTGTACCTGTGAAAACATAAATGTTAGCACCTGCAAGGAAGGCCAAAAAATGGTTAAAAGCAGTATGTTCTAATTATCTTGATTTTCTCTGACCAACTGTCCCAGTTCAGGGAGTCCTGGCTCTCAGAGCACTTCCTCCGGCTCAGAGGGTTAAGCTATACAATCTATCATGTGCTAGAAGAGAAACATAGTGCAAACCCCAGGGCAGAGACGGCAGAGTTTAGTTAGGGTGTCACTTAAACACTAAGAGGAAGAAGGGTCAGCAAAGTGAAGGAAGTTCATTGATGTTGAGTAGTAGAAAGTTAAGGCTCTAGAGAAGAACATGAGAACTGTGTGTCCCCAGCTCATAGTTTTGCTTTGGGACCCAGGTTTTCCTGCAGTGGTTTCCACATCTGAGCATTGACTTCCAAGCTCCATGAAAACCAAGCTATTTCTCTTAGAAAAAGTGGAAGAAAATTAAGTTATTTGCACATCAAACAATGATTTTTTACGAGGACATTCAACTATTAGTGATGGGCAAGCCATTGAATAGCTAGCTGGGGCAAAGGGTCAGTTCTTGCCATTTTTTTCTGCCTGTGTCCTGTAGAATAGTCTGTTTTCCTTACCTGGACTTGCATGTGTCCTTCTTGATTGCCAAGGGATTCTTGCAACAGTAAATGCACCTTCTCTACAGCTGGGATGATTTCAGAGCCACAGCAAGTCCCTCGGACAAAGCAGATGTGGCCTCTTTAGCTGGTGAGCGTGGAGGGGAGCCAGAGAGGTTAGCTGAGGGAGAAGTCAAAGGTGCGCTTTCCTGAACCCAGCTGGCCTTCTGCAAGCTAAGCCTTGCTGTCACCGTGAGCCTTTTAAACATTTAGGGTGTTTGTACCTCTTGTGATGCTTCTTCTGGTTTTATGGGAGCAACCCTCCTGCTATTTTTCCCAGAAGGTACTGTAAAGACATTGTAAGGGATGGACTATGAATCATAGTAACTGTAACGGGGAGACTGTGCTGCCTACCAAAGGATAAATTTGGCCCCCTTGGAATTGATAAGACCTGCTATCAATTCTTCTTCATCCAACACTTGTTTTAGTGATGTTTATCTGCTGGTAGTTCTTATGTTCACACCTGGACTTTTGTTTCTCCTAAAACCTTGTGCCAAAACTTCACTTTGAACAGTATTTCCATGGGCTGGGAGACTGTTCGGGGGTTTGTCTTGCTAACTGCATCTTTTTGCAAATGAATTCAACAATGCTTTAAGTTTTCATAAATTGAACTGGATATCCCTGCTGGCAGGGGAACCGAGATATTGTTTCCTCACAGCATGGGGCATTTGCCAGATGGCGGAACAGTGTTTTTAATCAGAATTGTAACTCCAAAAAAAAGAAATGCCTCAAACTATCTGAAAGGGAGGAAGCTAAAACTCATCAGCCTCTTAGATAACTGCAATATAACCAAGTCATGTTCTTTTTTCTGACAGTCTCTGGAAACCTGAAGCTCCCAGAGCTTTATCTCACTGACACCAAGTTCTCTGTAAGTTACTCTGGCAATGTCCTTGTTTTAATAGAAGACCTTAAAAGGGGAGCATATAGGATTTAATCTCTAATGAAATCAATGTTCCACTACTAGAATGATCTAGAATTGAGACTTATTTTAAGTGATTTGTAGACTCAACTGAACAGTGTGTAGGATGCAGCACAGTTTTTGCAGTATATGGATTCACTGAATGAGTAAAAGTTTGTCTAGAAAGCGGGCTCTTTGCTTTCTGACTCTGCTCGTTCTAGGGATGCTACTAGTCATATGCAGCAACTGACCGGAGCCTTTTCCTTCAACGGTCCATGTTTTACAGTAAGACTACGTTCCCTGTGCTGTGATGGGAACTGCCAAGAGCAAAAAATTTGTATTACACACTTGGACGCATGTATATATAGTTCTTAAATGGACATGAGATGGGATCCTAATGGGGCATATGGTAGGGTCAAATGCAAAACAATAAGGTGCTAGCAGAAACATATTTAGCATCCGAGTATGTGTGACGTGAGTGGCTAACTGTTCAACTATACAATCCTTGTACATCAGCCTAATGGGACACAGAGTACTCAAGGAAAGAAGGGTCAGGTCTGTACCTTAAAGTGGCTTTTTTTCAGCTTCTTATGGCTCTTCTATAGAGATGTAAGTGATGCTGGAAAAAAGTCTGAAAGAGAGTAGTAAAAGTCTGTTGTTGAACTGTCCTGCATCTGGAGGTCATGAGGGATGTGGGTTCTCCACTCCTCTGGAAAGGGGACTTATGGAGGTGACAGAATATGGATCCAGGTACGCTGGTAAGCAACACTAATTTGAACTTTAGCCTAGGAGAACCAAAGATGCTTTAGACATGCGACCAGTCCTTATACAGGTGAAAATATTTTTTCCAACACTCAGCCTTCCTTCCTGCTCCCTGCCAGGTCTGTAATGCCTGAGAACCCTCTCAGGCTGTGGGAAGGGCTTGCTGCTGTGGTAGGTCAAGGTTAAGACTCTAGTGCATCTAGGAGGGGAAAAATGACTTTCTGGCAAAGCAAAGCCTTCAGATCTGGGAGGAAATGAAGCCTGACTGCTGCAGGTCACAAGTCACATCCAAGGCTTTTGTGCATTGACACATGCCTAACCTTTGGTACTAACCTAATCTAGGCCAGTGACTTTCAACCTGCGATCTGTGGCTTAGCTGTGGGATCCCCAACAGATCCTAAGAAAGGAGGGGAATGAGGAAGAGGTGCACGCCACTTAAGGAGGCTTTCACATGCTGTATGCATTCTCTACAGCAGTCTGCAAATCAGCGGGAGGTTGGGAGGCTGCTACATCCCTCTGATTTTGTATTTTTTAATGTCAGAGGTTAGCTCTGTGGGTGCGGGAGGGGTATATATAACATGGGAAATACTGTTTCGCATTTATCTTCAGTGCGCCTCGTGTTCTCTTTGTCTGTAGAGGCAAGACAGCGGCTCTGCGGGGCCTCGGCAGGTTGCAGTGTTGGTGGAGCTATTGTGGCAGTGCCGAACCTGCCACTATTCCCGCTTTCCCACCGCAGGGTCTACCCCCCCAACCACCAATTTTCATGCTTTTATACTTCTTTTGAAGCTGACTTTTCTCAGCAACGTCTTGATAATCCCCTGCTTACAGTTTACTCCATCTGATGGCTGTCTTAAGCAAACTTTATAATTTTGAATTTCCTCGTAACATTACTAGTTTGGGGGAAGAACATCCTCCCGGACCAGCCCTTTTTGTTGGCTCACGCAGCCATGCACATGGCCCTGCCGTGTCACCCAGGCCACGTTTTCGTGAGCGGGGCCGTACACAGGCCCCAGAAGCGACCTGGAGTTAATGGCCTAGAGAGTTAGAGGCCTCTTGCGGGTTACTCGGACTACTCGGATTATTCGCATTATTTGCATCACAGCAGGTCCGGGAGTTCCCCCAGGGGGATGGTACCGCTCGGGTGAGGAGTTGCATGGGGAGGGCCGCTGTCAGAGGGGATTCATGCGGGTCTCCTCTCCCGCAGGCTGCTCGCGGGGCTCTCCGTGGCCCGGTTTTTAGAACAATAACCATCACCGTGGCCGCGGCCCCGGAGGGCGAGGGGCTTTCCCGGCGGCAGAGCCCGGGAAACTGGGGGGGGGAAGAGATTTGACCCCCTCGGCAACGGAGAGGGTGGCGCCGGGCCGGGCTGCCCGCCGGGGATCCCCGGTGCCGCCCCCGGGGAGCGCCGGTTCCGCCGGGTGTCGCGTGTCTCGTCCCCCCCCGACCCCCGCAGCGCGGCGCTCCCGGGAGGCGGTGGCGGCCCCGCCCCGCCCATTCGTTCCCGCCAGCGGCGGCCAATGGGCGGGCGCGCGCCGCGCACGGGGCTTTTCCGCGCCAAACTCCAAAGCCGGGGGAGAGCGCGGGCGGCGGCCGCGGGGCGCAGCGCGGCACCGGCTCCAGCACCGCCACGCCGGTGAGTCCCGCCGGGCCGTCCCTCCAATCCCCATCCCGCCGCGGGACGCGGAGCGGCCGGTGGCACCGGGAGGGGGAGGATGGCGGGGCGGTTTTGCCCCACCGTGTTGGTGCCGGGGGCATTGCGGAGAGCGGCGAGGAGCGGCTCCGCGGCGCCCGTGCCGGTGACAGTGCCAGCTGCCGGGGCACGGTGCACCGGTCCGCTGCTCCCCCCCCCCCACGGCTCGGGGCGGGTCTCCCCGGGGGTGAGCGCTCCGATGCCGGTCGGCAGAACGCGTCGCTCGGGGGCTGTGGCAGCGTGACCGACCTCCCGCCCCCGAAACGGGACCACGGGAGGGGGACTGTGATCGGGAGGGGTGGTGACCGGCGGTGCCGGTGAACGGCGGTGGCGGGGCGCGGCCCGGTATCGCCCCGCTTGGCTTTCGGGGCTGATGCGGACGGGGCTGTGGGCGCCCGGGCCGGGTCCGGGGGTGGCGGGGTCCGCTGACACCCCCCGGTTTTTTTCCGCGGTCGGAACGAAAACGATCCCCCTCGCCCCGGGTGAGCGTGCGGGTTGCGGGGCTGCGGCCTCCGGTGCCCTCCGCGGCGCGATGCGCAGCCCCGCTGTCCCCCCGCGCCGCAGAGAGCTCCCACCGGGCCGCGGTGGGAGGGTGGGCGCCACCGCCCCGTGACGGCCCCTTTAAGACCGTCCGCTCCCCCCCCGCTCTCATCTGCATGATCGCGCGAGACTTCGGCCGCGGCCGCGGAGGGCGGGGGGAGTCCCCCGCGAGAGCGGAGGGAGCGTTTCAATTGTGGCGCGAGACACTGTTGGCGCGCGCCGCCCGCGAGGCGGCAGAGAGGCACGGGCGCAACCAAAGCCGTTAGGCTCAGCGTGGGAGGGGCGGGACTAAGCCTCCAGTAACCAATCGATGCCGGAACCGGCCGGGCTGTCGACCAATAACGCGGAGGGGGTAGAGAGAGGGCGGGCCGGCCGGCTGGCTGGCGGGCCGGGCGGCGGGGCCGGGACGGCGCGGTAGGTTGAGCGGTCTCATTGATACGGTGCCCGGCGGGCCGGACTCCGCGGCTACCGCCGTTTGACGCCGTTCGCTCTCTCCCGCTGCGAACAGGACCGGCGCCATGTGGATTCAGGTGCGCACCATGGACGGGAAGGAGACCCACCGCGTGGATTCGCTCTCCAAACTCACCAAGGTGGAGGGGCTGCGGCTACGGATACACGAGGTTTTCGGTGTCGAGCCTCACCGGCAACGTCTTTTCTACCGCGGCAAACAGGTACCGACGCGGCGGGGGGACGTTTGACAGCCCCAGCCCCTCAGCAGCGGGGGGCGGGGGGGCCCGCAGCCGCTGAAGCGGCTGCGTCCGCCCCCGCCCACCCTAACGGTCCCCCCGCCAGCTGGGGAGCGATATTTTAATTTATTTTTTTTTAATTGGGTGAAAGTGGGATGTTTTGCTGCCATCTAGTGACTCCCGGACTCCTTTCCGCGCTGCCCGAGCGGTGGGTCTGCAAGGAGAGGAGTCAGCAAGACAGTGGGCTTCTTTTTTTTTTTTTTTTTTTTTAAGGTTGCAAAGGGTTTTTTTTTTTTCCTTATTATTTTTCGTCTAGCGTGTTGCTTTTCTGTCTTGACACGGCCTTTGCGAAGTCTCTGAAAATATAGATATTACCAGGGGTTTTGTGGTCCTAGCGCTTAAACTTTTTGAGCCTTGGGGGTTTTACTGCTCTGAAAGCCATAAAGATCCCGTTTCCTATTTTTCTTTGTAAATTGGAATAGCAGCTCGTGATTTTTAGGTTCTTCTGCTCTTATATCAAAATCGCGTTAGGTACAGAACTCCATGTAAAATCTTAACTGGCTCGATAGTAATTATGATCTCGACAGTATGATTACTATTGCAGTTGTACGACAGCTATTTTCCTCCACATGAGTTAATAATGTATCTACATTGGTGTTAAAGACAACTGAAACTGTTTTCAAATACTTTTTCCATGTCCTGCATAGTACTGCACTTCATGCTAAAGAAACTTCTGAACCAGTGGTTGGTTGTTCAAAGAAATTAATTTCAGAAATAGTGGGCTACTTTAGACTGCAGTTGCAATACTGTGAGGTGGGTGGAGTTAGCCAATCTCGTCTAGTTGCCTTTTTCCACCTTTCCCTCCATTTTGGGATGACTAGAGCTAGCTGTACATCATAACTAGCAGGTGTGACTGTAGGATATGGAAATACACATGGGCTAGCTTTAACCTAACAAGGTTGGGTACCGGTAGTAGTAAAAAAAGAGGCTTGTACACAAAGGGATATGTAGCATCTCTGAAGGGCTTGTGTCGCCTGGTTTCTCTTGTGTTTGTGTAGATTAGGGTGCAGTAATTACCCATTGTAGATAAAGTGATAAGGGAGGATTGGTCCAGGGTACACACCAACTGTCAGCCTTGCTTACGCTGAAGTCTGCGCAGATAACTAAGGTTAAACAGATTTTCAGTAGAAGTGATAACTTTTTTCAGTAAGGATGCACTTGCCTTACAAAGATAATTCCTCTTTGTGTAATTCCAGTAGTTCTGAGTTTAGGCGTGGTTTTAGACAGAAACATTTATCCAGTGTGATCTAACCTTTCTTAGTCTGCTGCGCTCATTTGTGCTTTGTCTGGCTTTTTTAATCGTTAGAAATGCTCAAATTCTTATTAATTAAAATTTTAAAATGGTGTTAGGAAAACACTTGTTAATTAAAAAAACCTGCCTCCTTTGTTAGAGGTATGTCTTCGGATGCTGGCACTTCTTTCAGACTGTCCTTTGAGCTCCTGTGGTTTCGGGTCCTGTTGGTGTTCTCTGCTCTTCCATTTGTTTGCATCTGTTGTCACTTGTGTTCCTTGGTGATAACTGCTGTTGATAATGATACCAGATTTGTGATATTGTCTCTTTGTTACGAAGAAACAACTGATCCCTGGTTTGTTCTTGTGTATCTCGATGGGTTTTCGTCTCTAAACCCGAAAAAAGTCTAGATCGCTTCCTGTGGAGTCAGATATCCAGGGATTGTTCCATAGACATTTTATGCCATAAATCAGAATTGAATTATCATAGTGATTCCTGTGAAGTGTAAATTTTTGTGGTTTTGCTCTGTTTCCCACTGATAGAGAACAAAGCTCTGGGGATTGCTTTTTCTGGTGGTTTGGGCTGGAAGGGGACGATCATTTCCTGTATAATTTCTTAGTCAGACCTTAAATATGTGGTGAAGCCTGTCTAAACTTTTAACTGCACTGCGGGCTCGAGTGCTACATTTTAACTCTAAAATGGTAGCGCTACTCAGAGTTCTTGAAAGGTAATTGAGAGGCCTATTTGGTCCTGTGTACTTCTCTTACTTTTTGCAGAGGTATGATCTTGATTTGACTACCTATAATGCCAGATTTGCATAATAAACTCTTAAAATTAGAGAGGGTGTGAAATTAGGATGTGCCTGGCTACGCTAGAAAGTGATTGGGTAGTTTCAAGTTGAATTGAATCTTTTTTTATTTTACTTTCAATGGAAAAATTGTGTGCTTGCACAGAGAAAAGTAGGTGATTAACTCCTTGGCTTCTCTTTAATGCTGCATTTAAGAGCCATGCTGTAACAATAATCTGGAACGTACACAATTACAATATAAAGACCAGTTTGTGTTAAAGTTCATGTTATGGGATGTGTCTGAATTAAGGAAGAAAGAACTTTTGAGTTTGTAGGTAATGTGGAATTATCTTTAAACCCTGATAGGAATGTAGAGGATCTGTAGTTCTTTAAGCCCTTCTTCCCAGAATTGATATTTCTAGGGAATGTACTGTAAATGTCTTCAGACCTCCAAGAACACAGTGGCTTAATCCGTGTAGCAAGTCTACTGCAGCATGGAAGTCTTGTTCTTCTAGCTTGTAGAGTCCATTGAAAAAAGAACATTTTAAATAGTAAGAATAACGATCTATAAGTAACTGTGATGCTGAAGAACTGCCAAGTTCCTTGATTGTTAATGGTTTTCAAGCAATGTGGTCTTTCTTGGCACATAGCAACAATTACAGCATGATGGGTGGTTTTGAATTGGAAAACCTCTGTTGAATGAAATAACCAGATTATTTTGATGCTTTCCCTGTAGATGGAAGATGGTCACTCCCTTTTCGATTACAGCGTTGGACTGAACGATATCGTTCAGCTCTTGGTCAGACAAAGCCCAGCAGTGCTTCCTGCTGTTAGTAAGGAGAAGGATTCTGAACTCTCCGACACAGACTCTGGCTGTGGCTCAGGCCAAAGCGAATCTGACAAAAGCTCTCACAACGGAGAAGGTGCCATGGAACTGGAGGGACAGCCGAGCACAGCGGCGCAGCCTGACTGGACTGACCCGGGATTTGGTCTCTATAAGGTGAGTCATTAAAAAACTAAGATTACTTAAAACTGCACTTCAGGAGGGGAATTGTTTCTCTGTAGTTGGGAATTTCTGAAAGTCTTTCATGCCCCAATTGTGTGCGTACTTTTTTTCTTTTTCTTAAACCTTCCAACAACAAACAAAAAAATAACCAATGCACAAACCAATTAAATGCAACATGTTGTATGTCAAAATATTTTATTTTTCATTTTATCCTTTTAACTGAAACTATAATACATTAATTGATTTAAAAAAAAAAAACAAACCACACACACAAAAAAACCAAACAAAAAACCCCCCCAAACATTCTGAGTGCCTGTTTTGATTTAAAAAATTTTCCCAATATTTTTGCTTAGAATCATTGCATTTGTCAAAGCTGAAACTTTCTTGAATGAACAAAAGAAAATCTCAACCAGCTGTTCGGAGTCATTTTACTCGTCTGTTTCAATGGATTTTATTACAGATCTAGTGATGTCTTTGCCAGACTATGAGTGAGACAGTTCTGAAAGTCTGTTATAGACTAACTGATAATGACTTGTACTAGGTAGAAAGCTGTTTGTACACTTGTTGGTGTAGAATGGATTTTTTGCCTTAGAGGTTCAACCTGAGAAGACTGTAGGGGTGCACAACAGGATCATGAGGGCAAAGGAAATCTTAATTTTTAAGATGATCTGTTAAATATCTTGATAATGGTGAGGTTCTTGAGATGGTTAAATCTTCAAGTAGACTTGGAAATTAGCACTTCATTTGAAAATCCATTTTGGTGAGCTGTATGCTTTGCTTTGTGTAGATCAATGACTTGGTCGATGCTCGAGATATGAATATGGGAGCATGGTTTGAAGCCCAGGTTGTAAATGTAACCAGGAAAAAACCTACAAATGAATCAGCTGACAGTTGCACAGATCCTGATCAGCCGACAGCCATTCCTGAAGAAGATGTAATATACCATGTGAAATATGAGGAGTGAGTTTTGTTAACTTCTTGGCTAATAAAGTCATTTGGATCATGATGTTGATGGGAAGTTTTACTGTAGAGATCCATAAGGTGAAACAAAACTGGGCTGATGCAGTAATTGCATTACTGAGCCCTGTTAACTGTAAGTTTGTCTTACAGTTGGAATTCCAAGTGTATTCCAACTAGAATTCCAGTGGGCTGGAATAATATTTTTAGAAATATGAAATGCCGTTATCCAAGTTTTAAATGGGATATAATAGTAGCAAAGTTTGACTGCCTGATTCTGGCTGTGTCTGCGTGGGAGAAGGAGATTTTATTCTTGATGATATTCTTGTATGTTGCGCGGCATCAGTTCTTAAATTGACCTGTCTGGATAAAATCTATCCCTTACAACAGCTTGTGACGTTGAATCTGATTTTTTCTTCTCTGTCCCTCCGTGCCTCCCTTCTACTTCAAGTTATCCAGAGAATGGAGTTGTAGAATTGAGTTCGAATGATGTACGGGCTCGTGCACGGACTATTTTGAAGTGGCACCAGCTAGAAGTAGGACAGGTGGTGATGGTCAACTATAATCCTGATGAACCAAAAGAGAGAGGTTTTTGGTACGATGCGGAGATTCTGCAAAAACGGGAAACGAAAATGATTAAGGAGATAAATGCAAAGATCTTACTTGGGTAAGCAAATTCATAATGTGGAATAAATTGAATTCCCCAACTCTACTTAAACTTTCATGAGGTGTGAGTGACTGCTGAAAAAAACAATGCAACAAAAATGGTGCAACAGAAGTGCTGGGGAGAGATGAGAAGCTGGGCTGTCCTTTTTGGGTGATTGACTTCATCATACTGCACTTTTGATGAACTGCCACTGGAGGAATTGGACATCTTAAGGAATCACAGGGCACACTGAGCTGTGGAGTCATATAATGCTGTGAGGATGCAAAGCCCCGTATTCACTAAGAGGCGAAGAATTGTTTTCTGTTAACTATCCATAATGGGTTTACAAAAACTTCAGTGTAATATTTTGTGCTAGATATGATAACGTAGACTGAACGCTCACTTTATAAAGATGATGAAAAATTACTCCAGTTCTCTCCTAATAAAGGAGAAAATGAGCCTATGTATAAGAGACTCTCAACTTCAGGGGAAAAAAAAAAAGGTTGGGTGTTGTTTTTTTTTAAGTTTCAGATAAAAGTTTCACAGGGTTGCCAGAATATTTCCCCCTTTTTCATCTCACCATAGTGATTTTGTCTTCTTAACTGTAAAATACAAGAAGTTAGTCTGAAAGAGGGAGAACAGTTACTGATGATAAATTGAATGCTACAAATGTCTGGATTCTCATTGAGACAAGAGAGGGTACACTTTAATTGCATGAAAATGATTTGGTTTGTGGTGATGCTGTCATGCCACTGTCCCAGATCATGTGATGCTATAACAGGTTTCCTGTGATACAGGACTAATACCAGACCAGTCTGTGTTACCGATGTACGTGCCCAGCTGTGAATTCATAACATGATACTTTGAAAGTATGATCTTGTTGACTTTTATCAACTTCTCCATATAGGGATGCTGGTGATTCCTTGAATGACTGCAGAATTACATTAGTGGATGAAATTTATAAAATTGAAGAACCAGGCAGTGCTTGTCCAATTAGTGCCAGTCCATTAAAACGTGAGTGTTGCATAGCTCTTGCATGTCTCCATCTTACCTTGTGATATTCTGCTAATTGGCTTTGTGAGGAACAGAGGTCTAAGAGTTCCAATACACTTGTAGCTGTGACTCCTTTGACCATTTCCAGCATATCTTGGCATTTTCTGGAGTCTGAAGTAGACTGTGGTTTCTTTTCACCAACAGGACAAAATGGACCTGTGTGTAAAGCTTGTAAGGACAACCCGAACAAGACCTGCAGAATTTGTGCTTGCCATATCTGTGGAGGTAAACAAGATCCAGATAAACAGCTAATGTGTGATGAGTGTGATATGGCTTTCCACATCTACTGCCTCAACCCTCCCCTTAGTAGTATACCAGATGATGAGGATTGGTAAGTTCTAAGTATGCGTGTGTGGTATTGCAATTACCATCTAATTAGGAGCAGAAAGTGAGCTCTAGGGCTTAATGGTGCCCTTAAATGGCAATATTGTGACTGTACGAGGTGAAGAGGTGTTTGTGTGTGTTTTGGGGTTTTTTTTGTAGGACTTCATAGCTTTTCTTGAGTGTCAGTTTAGTGAGAGTATGTTTTAAGGCAGTGGCTTTCAAACTTCTCTTCCTAGTTTTGGGATATATACGCTTATTCAAAGAGAAGTGCGGCTACCTATAAACCAAATGCAGACGTGATGCAAGGAGGCTTAACTTGTGTAATGGTTTTTATGGATCACTTACAAGTAGTCCACAGGCCCCGTCGCCATATTAGGCTGGTGATATATACTGTTTTGTATGACATATATATCTCTATGTATCTATCACCATATATATAGATAGATAGTGAAATATATCTATCTAAATATATATAGATAGTCAAGTACACTGTTTTATTCCTTGTGTCCTGTTTCAGCATTTTATACAATGATTTTTATGATACAGCTGATTTCCTGACACATCTGCAATGGCTTAGAAGATTGTGCAAGGACACTAGCTAATACAGGTCTAATTCCAGTATGGAGAGTTGTTTCAGTGCCCTGTCTAGTTTCACATGGGGAAATTGTAACATTATAACTCAGTATGTTTTGAGGAAATTCTCTTTTAATTTAAGGCTTTACTACTAGTTAATTTTCATTGACTGGTGACTTTAGGTATTGCCCTGAATGTCGAAATGATGCAAGTGAGGTGGTTTTAGCAGGAGAGAAATTAAAAGAAAGTAAAAAGAAACAAAAGATGGCATCTGCTAATTCATCCTCGCGGAGAGACTGGGGCAAGGTCAGTTCAAAAGCCGTTTCATTTTGAAGAATAGTGTGTGTTCGTTCCTTGTAATTCTTGGCTGATTGGTCTTACTTTTTGAAACAGGGCATGGCATGTGTTGGTCGCACAAAGGAATGTACCATTGTCCCCTCGAACCACTATGGACCAATTCCTGGGATTCCAGTTGGCACCATGTGGAAGTTCAGAGTTCAGGTATGAAGCCGAATCCTTGCCTGAGCCACTGTAGGGAAAAATGGGAATGATCCAGCTCTTACGAGAAACCTGAAACAGTTAATCTTGGAGTGTATGTCACTGGCTATGTAAGTGCGGAAAGGAAAGAATTCTGGCTTTGTCTAGATCAAGTGTTCCATAACTAATGCTGCATTGTCCAGGCATTTAAAGTGTTTTTTCTTTAGTGCTTTTTTTGGTAACTCAAAAACCCCAAACCAAATGTATTTGTTTCCAGTGGTTTGTCCTGGAGATGTGTAATATCTCCCAGTTGTTCTCCTGGTAAGGGTCTCTCTCAAATATCTAGATACATTAAACAGAAAGTTTTCTCATCCTGTCAGAAAGTTGGGGAAGAAAAAGCACTGACCTATCCAGATCTTGTTTTCAAGTATTAGGTGAAGGTTGCTATTGCAAGTCTTTCAAAACCAATCCTCTTATACAAACATTTAATTTTAATATCCATATTGTTCTTAAATTCCCGGAGCTTTTGAATAAGCAATCTCGGTGAGAAAGATCCAAATTTCTAAATTCACATCATAAAAAATATCTGGCTTATTTTTTAAAGGCATTTTTCTTTCCTCTGCTTGGAGCTCTTTGGAGGATAGTGGTGAGAACACAGTCTCACCCTGTAATGTATGCAAAACAAATCTGAAATAGTACTATTAGTTAATTTAGTTCCAAGACCAATGGGTAGTCATGTTGTTCGTAGCCTGTTGACAGCAGTTGCCTAGCAAGCTTTTTTTTTTCAGGTGAGCGAATCTGGTGTTCACAGGCCCCACGTAGCAGGTATACATGGCAGAAGTAATGATGGCGCCTATTCCTTGGTTCTGGCAGGAGGCTATGAAGATGACATAGTAAGTGAATCTTGATTATTTATGCCTGAGAACCAATCTACCTTGTAGTTAAAACAAAGTTTTGGCCTTAGTTACTTTTTACACTATCTATCGGACATTTCCCCACCTTGATGATACTTAAGTTCTTCAGAAGAAAACTATACAAAGGCAAACTACAATCCAGTAATATGTGCCAACCTGAGAAACAGGATCATCTAAATTAAGTTTAATATCCATGTCACCTTTAATCCAAGAGTCCTTAGCTGCCCTTTCAGGGTCTCCACTGCATCCACAGTTTGAACAGAGTCTCACGGTATATGCTGCCAGATCTTCCTGCGTCAGAAGAGTGTTCAGAGCAAAACTAGGGACAGAGGTCCTACTTCTGAATATACCATTTGGTTCTGCTAGCTAAACCTAACCCTTGCTAGGCTGCACCAGGCTGTACTGCTCACTCTTCTTGCAGGTCACCAGTGCATTGCTAGCCTGCACCCCCTTACCCGAACGCCTGTTAGAACTCATGTAAAGTGTCAGTAGTTGTTCTAAGTCTTAATTCTGCCTGCAGGGTCATGTAATAGTGTAAGTACTGAGGCACAAGTTACATTATCCTTATCTGGAGCATGCCCCTGCGCTTCCAAGCAGATGCTGTGCGAGTGGGGTGCTGCTCTCTTGGCAGAGGTCTCTGCACGCTGCGCTTGAGGTGTGTGACAAGGCAACAATTGTCACCCTGACTCTTCTCTTGGCAGTATAAGAGAGGACCATAGACTGAGTGCGGGAGCTTAAATGGAGGAAGCATCTTTCCTTTTTTGAGAATACCATATTAAAGCTACCTGATTAAAAAACTCTAATAACTCTAATGCTTTTGAATTATTTTTGTGAATGTGTCGAAACCATCCATATACGTTTCAGGATCATGGAAATTCCTTCACATATACAGGGAGCGGAGGGCGCGATCTTTCTGGAAACAAACGCACAGCGGAACAGTCCTGTGATCAAAAACTCACCAATATGAACAGGTCAGCACCATTCATGCTTCGTTCCTAACCTTAGTCGCTGGCAATTTGTCAACCTGAAAAATTGGTTGTCCTGTTTGTATCAAAAGAAACTGGCTAAGTGGAAAAACTGTCAAAATTAGGTTTCGACTGTGTTGTAGGCTGCAGATCAGTTGCACAATGGAACAATGCTGCTTACAGTGCACTATAAATGAAACAGAATTGTAAATGGTATTAATCTCACAATTAATATTGACTGAAACTTAAGGAACAGTAGTAAATTAGTGTAGAAGTCTTCATACTCTCTCCTGAAGACCTTTGCAGCCACTGGTCACCTTGGGAGACCAGATCATTTGTAATTCTGAACTGTTACTCTTACAAATCGATGTAGACTTGCGTGGAGGAGGTGGTCCATGCAATTACATTAAGGTAATGAATAATCAGCATATTTTAAAATGTCGTCCCCAGTCAGGAGGCTTAATTACTATTTCCCAGAGTTCTCAGTTATACAAGATAGTTGAAAGTGTTACTGTTTAAGACAAACAAAAGCCAGGCTACATCCTTCTTCCTTGGAAGAGATTCAGAAGGGGCTCCTTCTGTATCTGCAAAGAGGCCGCAGCTTCCAGTTTTTTGGTAGCCATTGCTGTGGTTCAGCACAATGCTGGTATGCCACTACTCTTAGTATTGTACTCAACTGTATCAATGTGTTGCTTTGAGTAAAATAGTATAGTTTAAATTTATTACTTCTTAGTAGCTGGTTTACCATGCAAGCTTTGTTTTGCTTTATCCTCCCCCTGATTCTGAAGAGTTCTGCCTGGTAAATACACTAAGTTGATTGGACTTTCTCTTACAGAGCTCTGGCTCTGAACTGCAGTGCCCCCATCAATGACAAAAATGGAGCTGAAGCCAAGGACTGGAGAGCTGGGAAGCCAGTCCGAGTGGTGAGGAATGTAAAAGGAGGCAAACATAGTAAATATGCTCCTGTAGAAGGGAACAGATATGATGGAATATATAAGGTAAGAAGGATTTGAATTCGCCTACTGAATTAGGGAAAGATAATTTGGTTATGGCCAAGGGGTTTTTAGGGTGTATGATGGGCTTGCATCTGACTTTTTTAGGTTGTGAAATACTGGCCTGAGACAGGGAAATCTGGATTTTTAGTGTGGCGTTACTTACTTAGGAGGGACGATGAAGAACCTGCTCCTTGGACCAAAGAAGGAAAGGACAGGATGAAAAAGCTTGGCCTAACAATGCAGGTACTCTTTTGGAACATCACCAGGGTTACCCTGGACAATGAACTTAATGGGTAGTAGGAATTTTTCTATTATACATTCTTACTGTGGATGATCCTTGTGTAAGAATCAAGATGTCACCCTTAGGCTAAGGGGACATAAGCACTTTCCATTTTGTGGGTTGTTTGTTTTCTTTTTACATCAGGAGGCTAAATGGACAAAACTCACTTTCTTGTGTAGAATTTCTACAGTCTGAATAAGTGTTTTGCAAAAGCAGGGATCTCTTGCTTAAAATAGAGAATCCCTGGAGCAGTTCTCCAGAGGTCATTCTTCTGATCTGTAATAGTCTATAAGTATGAACTGGCGTGTTTGCCCTGGATGCTTTTTGTCTTGTGTTTTCCTGTAGTATCCTGAAGGGTATTTGGAAGCTGTTGCAAACAAAGATAAGGAAAAAGAAAATAATGGAGATGATGAGTTTGATACCCCGGGGAAAGGAAAAAGGAAAAGGAAATCAGCAGGTTTGTGGAGTAGGCAAGTGGATATAGAAAGCCTTGTAGGTTTTTGTGCATTTTACCTAGTTACTCTTTTCTGGTTGCTTTTTGTTTGTTTGTTTAAAAAGTTGTTGTGTTTTCTTTCAGGTGGGGAGGAAAAACTCATTACCTCTCCTACAGGGACTCCAAAGAAAACTAAAGTTGAGCCATACAAGCTGACATCTCAGCAAAAATCTCTTATAAAAAGTGATGAAGCCAATGAAAAACTGTGGAATGAAGTACTAGAGGCTCTCAAAGATGGACCGGTATATAATGCTTTTTTTCCCCAGTAATAAAGTGACAACTAACCAGTGTACTATCCCTGGACACAAACCTCTTGGCTGCATTAAAGAAACAGCCTCAGACCTATAGCGTTTTTTTAGTGTAGACATCCACAGCATAACTTTAAAACACCGTATTTGAGGTCAGTAAGAAGAGTTATCAGAACTAGTTTAATGTAACTATTTCTTTCCTTGTTGAGCTTTGTAGAAAAACTTTCTATGACTAAAGTAAACCCTTGCATTTAATGTGGGATGTTTGAGTTTTTTTGGCTGTATCTTTCAGAGGGTAGTAGCAATAAGTTGATTCAAATGTTGTCCTTACAGAAATTTCTGAATAAAGTTGAAGAGGCCTTCTTGTGTATTTGCTGTCAGGAGGTTGTGTTTCGGCCAGTCACAACTGTATGCCAACACAATGTGTGCAAGGTGAGTAATCGATAGAACTTCTGTCGAGTTCTGTTGAGCCAACGAGCTTTGAGCTGACTTGTTTAGTGGTGACAGAGAGGTGGGGGGGGTTTGTTAGTTTGGGTTTTTTTGCCAGTAGTTAGTCTTTGTCCTGGTTTCGGCTGGGTTTATATTTGAAAACTTTATGATTTGATTAAAGTTCTTTGGCATAGAAAAGTCTGTGCTTTAAAGGAAGTTCCACTATTGTATTGCTACTATCCGATTCTTTTAAAAGATGACAAGAGCTTCTCTGCGGGCTCAGTAGTACTGCTAGGTGACACTGATGGATTTGACAGTGCTACAGAATGTATGGGGCTTTGCTTTGTTTTTTGAAGAATGACGTGAAGTGTTTTTGCAGAAGCTCCAACAGTCTTTAACAGCTGCAGGGGAATTCTTGATCTTTAGAAGTGCAATTGAATGAAATATCTCTACCATATACCTAAATACTGTGTCCACGACTAATGTGCTCTGTTGAAGTGCACGTGCTATTGCACGTAGTGAAGGAAGTTTTCTCTCCAGCTGCTAGCCTTGCATCGCTCTCAGCATTTCTCAGCTCTTGTCAATACGTGGGTGAACTAGGATGTAAAAAGAATCTCATTCTCTCCAGTGGGGGCTTTGTAGAATAAGCTAAACTGCACACATCTCTTTCTTAACCAATTATTTTTTTGTCCTTCACCAGGATTGTTTGGATAGATCCTTCAAAGCTGATGTGTACAGTTGTCCAGCCTGCCGCTATGATCTTGGCAAAAATTATACCATGCAAGTGAATGAGACACTGCAGACCATTCTAACTCAGCTCTTTCCTGGATATGGCAATGGACGGTGATTCTGTAAAGCACTTCTAATTTTCTTTTGTTCAAACTTATTAATGGGTTTTCAATGGGCTTAATTTAAAAAAAAAAAGTAGTCTGTGTTCTCCCAGACCCCTAAAAAAAGTTTAAAGTCTTCCTTGTTTTTAAAAAAACTATAAACTTCAAGGAATATCCTTTTGTATGTTTGTGATTTTGTTTCTGTTCTAAATGTTGAACTTTGCAGTTGTTTCCCTCCCCTCAAAACTGCCATTCATCAGCACAGAATTATTTTTTTAAATGGACTTACAAAGTGCTTCCGGTAAGGCTGCTAATGACTATGAAAGTTCTTAGAGTGCCCCCTGTGCCCCCTCTTTTTTTTTTTATTTTATTTTTTAATTAAAAAAAAATGGCTTGGTTGCTAGAACAATCTTCAATGTTTGGGGATTTAGCCATAAAGGTAGACTTGTGCATCCCTTGGCAGCATTTTGATGCTCAATATGTACAAGATGGTTCCGGGCTTATGATCTTTTTACCACAAGTGGGTATTTGCTATTTTTTCAAGAACTGTTTTTTATACATTTGACAAACCTATCAAAAGCCATTTCCTGCTAATTTTGTATTTCAAAAAAAAAAAGCTGCTTGCATATAGCCAAGTGGCTGGAGCAATATGAAGTACTACCTCAGCTGGACTTCTTTCTTATTACGGAACTATTTGTTCAGCCAGGTGCTGTCTTCTATCCAGAAATGCCATTGTGGAATATACTAAAGCCATTCTTAAGTGCCTTTCGTCCTCTTCTGAAAGACTGGGCTCTGAACCACCATATATATATTTTTCATAAGCACTGAATTGTTTAAACTTGCCAACCGGATTTTATTCTTTGGGTAAAATACAACACTGTAGCTGTATATGATTAGCATGGATTTGCAAACTTTCAGGTTTCCTCCTAATGCTAGGTGTATTATGGTAACATGACTTTTTTTCTTTGTTTTGCTGCATTTCTGCCTGGACTTTTTTATGAAACATTTTGTTTATTGTACATGACACCGAGAAGGCTTACTTTTGTGAATGGGTTGTCTTTTTCTAACATTACCAAAGTTTGCAGTTTAATACCTCAACAAGACAGGGATGTTTTTAATCACACTTTACTGCAGACAGACTGGAACAAATATGCCTATTTTTTGTTTTCTTAACTCTTACCCTTTTAAAAATTATAATATTAATATGTTAGGGAAAAAAAAACACAACGTTTTATAGGATTTTTGCTGAATTTGTCAATTTTTTGTACAATGTGCAAGTTGAAGTTCTCAAAATAAATATCTTTTCAGATGAAAGTGACTGTTTTCCTTCAATTCTTTTTATCTGAAGCAGGTTTCCAGACTTAAGTGCTTGTGCAGGAATTTGTATTTATGTTCCATTATGCCAAACTTTTATTTTCTAAGGCCTATAATTGTCATTATGATTTTTCACTACAAACAAATTGGAAAAATACTAATTTGATATTCTTGTCTTCAAAATATTTGCTTCTAGGAACTAGTGAAAGGCATCTGTTACGTTCAACTTAAAAAACCAGAAATTCCCAAATTCTCTCTCTTTTGGGGGCATAACTTATGTTAGATTGCCACAGTACTAAAATCCAAATATCAACTGGCAATTGGAATCGCCTGCACATCTAATGAAGACCAAAGTTGTTAGAACTGCCATGTCATGCACCATATTGGAGGTGTTTATAGCAAGTAGTGTGAGCATCTCCATCAACTTAACCAAACCAGAGAAATAAATTAAAACACTGAGGTTTTCATAAACAAATGCAGATGAAGTAGATGAAGAAAACATACAGGCATTTAAGATGTTAAAAACAAAAGCTGTGAAATTGTGCAACTGCTGCTTAATCTGCCCTCTTTAAAATAAGTTTATTTTAAGATTAGTGTTAAATACCTGAAATTGAAAGTGTTTAATGTTAAATTTCATTGAAAATGTCCTTCCACTTTTAATTCTATATTGTGATGAGAAGAATTTGGGGTGAGTGGGCAAAACTGAGGAAGTGTGTGTGTATTTAAATTGAAAGAACCTATTACTATGACTTCCTTAGTATATTGTTTTTGTTATTATTTGGAATTTGAAAAACAAACTTTATTTTCCTACATAGGTTTCAGTGTACTGTTCTGGGTTTTAGTCTTTATTTAGCATGAATTAGGATTTCTCTGCAAATTAGATCTCAACCAGGAAAATTACTGTGCTATAAAGTGAGCTGGTGTGTGGCTTTGGATATGAAGGGATTGTGTATTTTAATGGTAGAGATCATTAGTAGGATGATGCTTCATTTCCCGTATGTACTTGTGTACATTTGTGTTGTGAAATTCTGGAGTAAAGATCCAATATGTGATTTGGTAAAATAAATGTTTAGTGGATAAGAAACTGGGAAGCAAGAATAACCGTGTTGCAAAAAAAAAACAACGCAAGGATCTTTCTTCTATTTCGGGAATTCCCATCTCGCTTCCCAGCAAGTGTACAGAATCTATGGTCTGCACAGTTTAATCGAGCACAAATTAAAAAATGCCCCTGATAGTTCTTCATCCTGGCAGGCTTCCATGGTCCTGTAATTGCAGCCAGTTTGAAAAGAGTTATCTTGTGTGGTGATGGTGAGTGCTGGAGCTCAGGGCAGGGATAAAGGTACTCACCACGACCTGTGGCATCTCTGCAGGAGAAGGGGGACATGGCAGCTCTGGATCAGGTCCTCTGGCAGGAGAATGCCACCCGCAATCTGTCCAAAATCAGGTTGCCATACTAGCATGGTACTGCTGTAACTTCTATGGGGGAAATGGGAATGACGCGTGGGTGAATCCCACTGCTTTTAAAGAATGAACTGGCGGGGGGAGGCGGATTCAGTGCACTGTCAGTAGATGATGGTTAACTTTTTTTTTTAAAAAGCTCTAGCTCCTGGAGTCATGAGAGGTGGGGGGCCTAAAACTACTACCTGGATATTGTGAGAACTTGAGCATGTACCAGCTGAACACCTCATCTCATTTTTTTATATTCACGTGCTGTGGGCCCTCAGCTCCGGCTGGGGCTGCTCATCCCTTCAGGAGTGTCTGTCTCAGGCAAAAGAGAGGGTGCGGGGCTCTGCCCTGTGTAACGAGCTTGCTGAGAAAACCCAGTCTGGCTGGGCGTTGCTGGCGATTTGACTGTTTTGCTGTGAAATATCTATGTGCTATCTTTAACACCTTTGTGCTACCCCTGCTCCAGGTTTTCCTCAGGGGCAGAGTAACGGCAGCAGCTCTAAGGTCCACGGCCACGGTGCAGCTTAGGCCTGTGTAGGTCTACCACAGGTAAGCCCCCCTCAGGGTGCGATGCCATGGCCCTGAGGCATCGCCTGGCGGGAAGGCGATGGGCTGGGAGAGCAGGGGAAGATTAACCGTGGGCCTCGCCGCACCCCGCGGGCACCAGCGCTGCCGCCATGAGGCCGCCACAGGCCGCGGAGGGGGGGCGGTTCCTCCCCGCCCCATTGGCGCAGGGCGCCCGCAGCCCCCCCGCGCGCGCTGCTGTGCGGCTCCTCACGTACTCACCGCCCCGCGCCCCCGCCGGAGCGCAGAGCTATAGGCGCTGACGGGCACCTCGCACCGCCTATCGAAGCCCGCCTTACCCCTCTCTCGCCCAATAGTAGTCGAGGGTGAGCCGCCGTCTCCCAAAGACCGTGTTCTATTGGCGGAAAGCGACAGAGCGACGTGAGAGCGACCGGCTGCCCCGCCTGTTGGTGGGCGGGCCGTTACCCAGCGCAACCCGCCAATCAACGGATGCGCTCGTCTTGTTGTTCGGTGACAGGCTCCGCCATGGGCAGCAACCGCCGCCTCTCACCGGCGATGCGCCCAATCGCTGTGAAGGTGGTGTCGGCCGCAGCCAACGAACGGGGCGAGGAGGCGGGCAGCAGGTGCTGGCCGCGGGGTGCTGCGCTCTTCTCGCCGCCCCCCTTCCGCTCTGCCCCCCGCGCCGGGCCGCTCGGCGCTCTGCTGACGGGCAGCCCGGGGCCGCCGCCGCCGCTGCCGAGGGGGACCGCCCGCGGGCTCAGGTACGGGGGCGGTCGGCGCCTGCCTCTTTCTCTCCCTCCCTCCCCGCGGGGGCCTGCCGCCGCCTGCGGCTCCACCCCCGGGACCGCGGCGACGGAGCCCCCTGCAGCTCGGCGCTGCCCATCCCCCGGGGCACCGCGCTCCGTCCCGCCGGCCTTCCCCCTTCCTTTCCCGGGCCGAGCCCCTTCCCCACCGCCTCTCCTCAGCGACGGCCCCCGGCTTTGCCTCTCGCTTCCGGACGGCGGCCCACCGCGCCTCACTCGGCTGGCCGGCCCTCCTCCTCCTCACGGCCCGTCCCTCGGCCGCCGCCAGCGGGCCCCGGCCCCGGGGGGACCGGCCTGTGCAGCCGGGATGCAGGACGGGCCCGTGGCGGCCCGCTCCTCCCGGCCCCGCCATCCGCTTTGTCTCGGGGCGGCGCAGTGGGACCCCCCTTCCCAGCCGCCCCCGTACCCGCACCCCGCCGTGTCCCCCCGCAGTACACCCTCCCCCACTGCTTCGGGCCCCGGCCCGGTGTCCGCGGAAGGCTCCGCGGCTGAGCGCCGTGTTCCAACGCAAGATTTTTGGTGCGGGGGGGGGGGGCCGCGTGGTCCCTCACCCCCCCCCCCCGCGGGGGTACCGGCAGCGGGCGGTGGTTGCGTTCACGGTGGTGGTTCCCCGCGGTAGGGGATTTATTTGTGCGATGGATGACAAATGGGCCGCTCGGCGATTTACCGCTGGGTGAAGGGAGATGTTGGCGGCTCAGAGCTGCCGATGGCTCTGTGGTTCGGTGGTTCGTCTCGGGCGGTGTGCGGCAGGCCCGGGTGTGAGAGAACCTGGTGGCAGGAACACGACACCGGCTTTTTTCTTCTCTCTCTTTTTTTTTCCTCCCCCCCCCCCGAGACTGTCAAAGCCTAGAGCCAAAACTAGGATTTTTTTCCTTTTTTTTTTTTTGCAATAAGCCTGACGTTAGAAATAGCCATAGTTACACGCAGAGGTCCTTCCTCTTGCCCCTCGCTAAGCAGCCTTGAGCACAAACGTTGCAGCGTGAAAAAGTGAGATGACCGGCTCTGAAGCAGTTGTGGTCTGCAGAAATTGTTTGTCCGGTCATACTTTTGTGACTTGTGCTGGGTTTTAGCTGCTCAGTTTGCCCTTTTTTAAGCAATAAAGAGGAGATGTATTAGGCTCTTTTGGTATGTAGTATGTGATGGAAGAGGAAACTATTCAGGAAACCTTTTGTCTAAAGGTGATGCTTGGCTTTCCTTTAAAGCTGGCTTTGATTCTTATTCCTGAAGATGGTATATATAGCTGCTTGGGAGCTAGGTATATTGCAGAAAGACTGGTTTGGACCCCTTTGTTTTAAAGGGTTAAAGCCACAAATTAGATTTGGTTTTATACACCTTCTTTAACTTTCGTACTTTTTAATAAAAGCTGCTCTAGAGAGTGGGTGCTGTTCAGGGGCACAGACTGTTTTTGTGTTGCTGTTAAAGCCTAGAACGTTGGAGTTTTGCGATGTGGTTCGGTTGTCTTTGTGCTGGGGCAGTGCAAATACATTATCATGTTGTATCAAGCTTGACACTTCCAAAGTTAAGTTCCCTTTAACCAAAACGAGTCAATTTTGTGGAACTCTGTTCATCAGAAGCCTAATAGCGTTTTTTTCCCCCTTTTCACACATAATAAGTCACACCTTTCTTATGAACTTTTCCTTTTTTCTGTTCTGTTTCCTTTTCCTGTTTTGTTAAAATTCACGCAATCACTAGAAATCTTAAGGGTAGCATTGAAAACGTACAGTTACATTTCGGCAGTTACATAAAATAACTGTTGACAGTAAGTTCCTAATTGTTGGGTTCCCCTGGAATAAGTGCAAGAAGTGGAGGCAGGTAGCCTGACTCCTCCAGTGCCAAAAGGAATCGACAGCTGTTTCTTTCTCGTTAGTGGTAGGAGTTACTCCTATGCAAAGTATACGTAGGTTGATTCCTTGTTTACAGAGCTACTGTTCACGTATAAGACGCTCACTGAAACATCTTTTGACAGAAAAATGCTGTCCAACACTCAGTAATGTATTACTCTCTTGCCTTTTTTTTGCTCCTTGGAAAGAGATGATTCACTTAACCGATCCAGTGGGACCAGAATAGATACTGTCTTGTACACTAGAAGTTAGTTTTCTCAGCAAGTGAGAACACATGGGCGCAAGAACAAAGTACACAGGTCTGACATTTGACTTTAGGGTCAACATAGGCTTTTATACGTCAGACTTTACATACATAAGATGTTTCATCAGCTTTTGATGAGAAGTTGATAGTGAAATGCACTTTCAGGGAGAATCCCACCTATTTCCTCTAGATAATGCTGGTTATTGCTCTGAGGCAAATACAGTACTCAGAACTACTTACCGGCCTCTTAAACTGAACTGTTGGAGCAAAATGAAGTGAGAACTATTTCTAGTGATACCATCGACTCCTGTCATTTAACAGATAACATAGAGTGGTTCTTTTGCAGATCTGCAGGCACAAGGCATTTTAAATTATCAAAAATGTAGACAACTTCTGAAAACTTTGAACTATTTCCATATAAGAGGTCTCAAGAAATTTTATATGAGTTGGGAAAACCAGTTTGTCCAGACATGCTGGATAAGCGTGTTAGCTATATGGGGTTTTTTTGTACATCTATCAAGAGTCTTGTATTCTTATTTTCTACTAGGATGTCCAGCTGTAATACAATAAACAATGTGTTGGCATTCAGGTAGCTAATTAAGCCTTCAAAGTTTACATCTAATTTCGATGAATAGGGAAGTTCACATGTAAGTAGAAGTAATAGCTCTGTCTTGCTGAGACAGCCATGCATCAGTTAACGCGTTATGAGAATCTCTTTGCAGTCCTAAGAATTAGAAACTTTATTTCTTAATTATTTCTAGGCAATATAGAAGAACTGCGGACTTGTGAATTTTCCACCCTTTCTGACTCACTTTTTAATGTTTTACCGTGTGCCATTGAAAAGGATTTGCAACGCCTGTTACTATCTGTCTGTTCGTTGTCTGCTTGTGCTATACACAGCATTACTTGGAATATAGCATCTGTTAAAACCTCAAAGATGGAAGACAGCTAAATATGTCACTGCAAGTGCGGGATTTGCTTAATAGATTTGGATGCCATCAGAATTCTCTGTGGCTGTGCAAGGCACTGTCTGAAGTATTTGTCATCTATTTAAGAATCAAAAGATGGTTTGTCCGTTTGGTGCACAAGCAGACTGAAATCCTTGAGAACTGCGAAATATTGGCAGAAATCTTGTCATTGTACATAGGTTTAGTGATATTAATGTTGTGTTACCATTCTCGGTATAAAATCATTGTGGGGTAAGAAGGGTGTTTTCCCATTTTCAGTACTTTTCAGTAAACTGGTCATTGCTTAGTAAGATTTTTTTTTTATCTTTGTTTTGGACCAAATATATTCTGTCTTGTCACAACTTATGGATATAGTCACTTATTACCATGGCTTAACTAAGGTACTTATTTTCATTTATCTTTTCGTGGAGTAAATTATTCTCTTTTATAAATTAAGCAGTTCCTCAGTTATGTTCTTACCGGATGGCTGCTAACACGGGAGAAGGCATTTGTATTCTGTTGTAATATTTTTGTGTAGTGTAAGGTCCTTACTTGGTCTGTGTGTACCTCAGTCATGGCAAAAGTAACCTGCAGCTTAATTCTTTTTTTTTTTCCCTTTGCTGTTTCAGAAGGCTCATGAACAAGCCACAAGTCCCAATTTCTTGGAAAATACAGGATTGTTCTTCTGTTTCCTAAAACTATTTGATAAAAGTACTGTATTTGATTATGGCCTAAGAAGACAATGTTGGAGTTGGTGGTGTGTTAAGATGATTTCCTGAGATGTTCTGATATTCCTTTACAATTTCTGATCTGCATTCAGGGTAGTGAGGAGGATTACAATTTCTGATCTGCATTCAGGGTAGTGAGGAGGATTTTGGTGAGCCTCTGTGGGGTTTTTTTTGTTGTTGTAGATAAGAACTTTATATGAAGTTTGCCATATTTGTTCTCAGTTCTGTGTTGGCAAAACAAGCAGTGCAGCTTTGGCCGTGATGTATGTGTTAAGGTTTGGAGTTGTAGCTTCCAGAGAGAAAAACTGGATAAAACTGAGCTGTGAGAGATTATTAAAATTGTCTAATGTTACCTTGAAGCTGATGTGAAACTAGCTTGGTTTTCCCCCAGGTTTTGCTTTAGTTTAGGTTTTAAATTCTCACTCCTTTCAGTTGCAATTTTGGTTTTAAATTCTCACTCCTTTCAGTTGCAATTTTGGTTAAGAAGTGTGAAATGGATATGAAATGAGATATGAAATGCTTAACAGAAGACTGTGGGCTTCCCTCTGCTTCTCTCTGTGACGGTGAGGATTTTAAGTGATTTACAGGTGCAGCTGAGGTTAGGTGTTGGTATTCCTGCTAAAGTGCACTTCTGGAGCTGTATGAGCTATGTTAGACTTCTTGGTTCTGTTCTTCCGTCTGCTGGTTTTGCCTCTTGCTCAGTCTCTTTCTGAGAAGATAATTTTCTGGCAATGCAGCTGCTCTTAAGGCTGGAATCTGGGTCAGTATGTCACACCCACTCTAGGCAGGACCTAAAGCACCTTGTGCAAAAAATGCAACCAAGATTTTGATTTTACATTGGCAAAATAGTCACAAGCACTTACAATAATCACATTTGTTGCAATTCTGTTGTACAAAAATCTGAAGCAACCTAGAGAAGAACTTGAGCAAGTTGCTGAGAACATTGCTGCAGGCTTGTAGGTCTGATAGGTTTGCTGAAGGAAGACTGTTGTTGGGAATTAGTCCTCATTAGGGTATTAATCTGATCTAGGAACTGCCTTTTTGTACAAAGCTGTAATCAGGTTTTCTGAAATGCATGTGCTTTCTGATAAGAATAATAGACTATGGGTTATTTTACAATATTTTAAGGTTTGCAGCACTGCTGCCTTGGATTCAGGTGTTGTGGGTTGAGATGTTGAATTCTTGTTCAGACTGAACATGAATACATAAAAAAGATGTACTTTTTTTTTTTTCCTCAACTGCTCCAGGTCTGGGCAGGAGGTTTCTCTTTCACTGTGGTCTTGCAGTTCGAAATGGTGAGCTGCTAAATGCTGTTCTTCATATTCTAGCAAAGTGAACCCAAAGTAGTTTTGTGTACCTGGCATCAAAGATCCAACGTCACAGTAGAGCTGCCAAGAAGAACCAGTCCAGCTGAAATTCCTTTTTTTTTTTTTTTTTTAAATACTTCTGTAGCCTTGCAGTAAATATAGTGAAGACAGGAAAAGCAAAAATAACTATCATGTCATGCAGTAAACTAAAGTTTGTAAGATACCAGATACCTGGTTATAGATTCTGTCTCAGTAGTGGTATGCTGATTTGTGTGGTTTTAGTATGAGTTTGTCTTGCATATTCAGTAGAACAATGAATTTGAGGGGGGAGGCAGTTGGGTACTGATTCTGAATTTAGTCAGGAATAAGCAGAGGGCCGTTGACTACCTTGCTTCAGGCAATAATGAACTGTTTTAATTTCTTACAGATTTATTGCTCTTAAATCTAAGCACTTTTTCTGCTTTTAAATGCTGTTTGTGACTAAATTTTGCTGCAGTTTGAAGAAATGTGTGAGTAACTGTACAGTTATATAGCTAAGCGGATGTTTTGAGGGAAAAATTTATTTTACTTTAATGAGCTACATATGCTGCTTGATTTCAAGTTTCAATTCCAGGAGAATCTGAAATTCTGGAGAAGCCTTGTGGTGTGTAAAATTTAATAGATGATACTCTAATTTGTCAAATCCCAGGCACTGTAGATCTTCATCTGCTGGGCTGGTGAGTACTCGCCGTGCCTGTATGGGAATGTGGTCTCCCTGTTCCTCTTTCTCAAATCTTGTGTTATATTTACTTAGGCCTTATGAGGGCTATACAAAGCTCAAAGCAATTTTGAGGTTAAAAATGTTATGAATTGAATATATAAATAATTTTTTGGAAAAGGTGCTCGTTTAAAATTCTTGCTGTAATCTTACAGTCATTTAAAACTGGGCTGAGCAACACCACAAGGAACTGCAAACTTCCAAATTTACACTCTCTTTGTCTAAATGCTGTAATCTGATTCTTGGGAATAAAGGGGAAGAAAGTAAAGTTGTTGCAGCTATGCTTGCAACACATAACTCTTCTCTAAAACTAGTGATATATGAATGCCTGTTTAATATAGTCTTGATGTTTTGCAAAAGTTTGGTTTTTGTTCTACTAAGAAACTTTTGATAGTGCCTGATCCATGAGAATCTGGATGTAAATTTGAGTATAATTAGTTGGCTTACTGAGAAAGGAAGTAAATGGAAATAGAAGAATCTGCCCTCTAAGTTCCAGCCTAATTCATCAAAAAAATGCCATTTCAAATAAATAATGAGGTTTCCATTAATATTTGTGCTTGGTACTTTGTAGTCAAATAATGAGTTAAAAGTAAATTTAAATAATTTTTTCATGAACAGGGTTCTTACCTTGTTGTATGTGAAATGCTTCAGAAATACTGAGTCAGAACAAGAATTTAGTTCAGGCACACTTGAAATCTCTATTTTGTTGTTTTTTTGTTTCATTTTGTAACTTTACAGTATTTTCAGTTGAGGATCAGCTTTTTTTTTTTCCCTTAAACTAAACTCATTTTCATTTCAAGTTTGCCAGGGACTCATAGTAGACTTGGGCAAAATTCACAGCCCACAAGCTTTCCTATTTTCCCATCCTGAAGGGATGCAGCCCAAGCCCAGTTACAGGTCTGAGCCTGGGGACGTGGTTCCTAAGGCAGAAGTTCCCCCGTAAACATTTCTCAGAGCCCTTCTGGTAAAGAGCAGAGGGAGGTAAAAAACTTGAAACAAGGCTGCGAATCCTGATTTCTTGTGATGCTACTTGGCTGTCTGTCTGACTCTGTACAACATGGTTTTGTTTTTGCTGAGAACAGTGTGCAGTACTGCAGGCGAGGGAGGCTGCTCTGCCTCCTCCCACACTCCATCAGTGCCCTGCTTGGCCTCATCTCTCTGAGAATGGGCATAAAACCAACCTGATTGACAGTTTAATTGAGGACAATGAGATAAATGACCAAGTTTAAGTCCTTTGTTCAGTTTTTCAGTTTTCCAAGCACTGACAGAAGTAGTTGTGTTAAGTTTTGCCCACGCCTGTGGGGAAAACAACGATGTCCTACCAACCTGGTCTCCTTTGAAAGAGGAGCTCTGGGTACAGCTGCAGAGACAGGGCACTGTGAGGTAAGCGATGAGGTAAGGATGGTTTCCAGGTTGAACATTCTGTGGGAGTTTCCAGAGAGTGCACGATGCTAAAGGCACGGTAGCTTGCTTCTCAGTGCTGGTGAAGTAAGGTGTGTTGTGTTGGCTGGTTGGGACCATGTCCAGGTAATGAGGAATTCTTAATATGCTGTCCAGCCTGCCCTAGGATGAGGAATCCTAGGATGAGTCAAATCTCTTTTTTTCTAATTATTATTGAAAGGGTGAGGGAGGTTTAGTAGATGTATTTGGATCAACGGATGTGAGTTTTCAAGGGAAATTGCCAGGTAAGGCAAGAAGACAGAAGGTCGAACAATTTGGGTGTTGAAACAAGATTAGAGAATTTGTTACCATTGATACTCAGTTTCCTGTTGTGTTACGCAGTGCTGCCAAGCTTCGATTGTGCTCAGACACATCCAGAGAGTTATAATGAAAAATGGAGGGGAAGGGAGGTTTTAAGATTTTGTTGTTATGATATAAAAACCTTGCTTAAGATATGGCATCTTTCTTTACTGTTTTAATACTTTAGAAAGATAAATTATTTCCCTGATAGCAGCTCCCTCCACTCAGGAGTAGAATGCACTCAGAATTTCTTGGCCAAAGAGTGAGATGCTATGTTTTCAGCATTGAAATGAATAATAATAAGTCCCTCAGTATCTGGGACTTATTACACTTTCCTGCCTTGGTTTAGCGTGCATTGTTCTTAGATGGTCTCCTGCAAGGGTGTATAATTCACTGTCCTTACATAGTGTAATGAGCTGTGGAACTTAATTTTCTTAACTGCTAACAGCAGTTTTACTGGTGTTACAAGTGCAGTGATGTTTGTTGTCTGCATTGATTAAATTAAGAGTTAGTAGGTTCAGTGTTCTGTAATAAAAGGGCAATTTGACTGAAGAGCACCAGTAACCCTCAGTCCATTTTTAGGCATGTACAAACTCCAGTCTATGTAGGAGATAACAAGCTCTCCTGTTCAGGGAAGAGAGACTATGTTGTAGGAGGAGCACTTGTTATAAGGGTGCCTTCTAGAAAAGTTTAATCCACTAAGACTTTTCATATAACTGTTTCAGATGTTTGAAACTCTTTGTCGTGTGCTGAGACTGTGGTTTGAGAAGGTGGCTTTGCACTGTTGCTGTAAAAGTCCTACCTCTGCAACCACATGCTTGTTTTAAAGCACAGCCATGTAACCAGAGTCAGCTCCCTGATCATTTTGCACTGTGGCACCACAAATCATCATATTTGGCACAGGAGAAGAACAAATGGCCGTGGATGGGAGCTCAGTAGCTCTGCAAGTTGGTACTGCTGTGAAATTTCCTCTTGCTTCAAACTGTGGCCAGTGCTTTGTTTATTCTGTGAAATTTTGATGGCTGTAGTTCTTTTTTCCATCAGCAGGGTGTGATACCGGTGCCAGCGTGTATGCCCACCACCACTGCACGCAGGCTAATGTGTGTATTTTCTGCTCTGAGTTGGCAGCAGGTTGCAGGGTGGGCTCGGGAGGATATTTCCGTGTGTCTTCTCAGCCTCTTCCAACACAACGCAAGTGAAATATTGTGGAGTCGCTGTGGATGCTCTATATCCTCTTCTCACACAGTTATTTTTGCTGCCTGTGGCTTCCATGCAATGGTCTTGTGTACCAGATTTTGAACATCTACTTTCTCCTTTTTTGCTATAGGCATATGTTCCACAGGGCGTTTTCCTTCATCTTTTTGAATTTTGGTTGTCTGCCTTCAAGGCCTGTGGGAAAAAGCTAGTAGGAGTTTTTGTGAGGTTGAGGGTGGAAAACTGCACCTTTGGAGAGACAGGAGGTCATTCAAAAGTGGTTTTGCCAGTTGTATGCAGTGTAACGTACATGGTAATAGGGCATACATCACTTGGGTAGGAGTTTACCTTTAGACCTGGTGCCTTCTTTAAAGGGCTCTGAAGGTACATGCATTCTGGTTTATCGAAGAAACTGATAATCCCAGAGAGTGTATTAAGTTTGTTTAGCAAGATTAAAGATGGTCTTCTAGTGTTACTGTATTGTGTCCTCTGTGATAAATTCTGCTGTGTTTTTGCTGTTCAAATCCAGATTGATAATGGGGGATAATCAGCAGGACTGGTTTGTTCTACATTTTCAGGCGTGCGCCCTGGGTGTAGGTACAGTATTTAGCTCCAGCGCTGGTGCCTAGAGGCAGGTTTGTTTCCGCTAATAGTCACTACCTTCAATCAAAGTTACACCCTGACTCAAAAGCGGAGGAGAATGAGTTGGCATTATCCACTCCTCCAAGATCAATAGCAGGGGAGCAGTGGGGAACTACTTGAAAGTCCCAAGCCTTTCCCTGGAGGAAGAATTCCTGGTCCTGTAAGTCTTTTAGCAAGCACCAGTCCTTGATCTCTGCTGGCTTTCTTGGGCTTTTTCTCTGCTGTACAAAGGTTTCAATCAACAGGTGTAGGATTTCAGTCACAACAGTGTCTTGGTTCACATCAGTTTTAGAGGGAAAAGTCTCATGTAAAAGTCACCGAAATGAAAAACTCAGCTCTTTGGATCCACCGAGATCCTCCCTCTGGAGACAAGTTTTAGTATTTCCTTAGCACAGTTGCAAATTATAAGGTTTTCACAATATTTCAGGTTGTTACTCTCTCTTACAAAGAAACAAAATGCACCCAGTTGAGAAAAATAACTTAAAACTTCTTTTCAAGAACTAATAGGGGGCTTAGACCCTTTCTGCAAAATCATCCTTTTCAGTATTAATAGTGAAGAGAGAGGAGTTTGTTCACATCGTCACCGTCCACCCTGCTGTACAGCACAACCGTGAATGAAAAATGCTTTCAATCTTCTCAGAATAGTCAGCTTCTGCTGTGAAATCTTCTTCAGTGATGCTGGCGAGCTTATTACAGCACTGTTTTATTGAGGCTGTCTCCTGAAAATCACATGAGGAAGCTGCAGCGTGGCTGGGCTGCCATCGCAGCCCTGGGCTTGTCCTGCTGCCTTGGCCTCTTGTCCTCCATGATACTGGGAGCTGGGAAGGAGGTAACAGTAAATACTGCCACTGTTTACCCAAAATACATTAGTGCTGCTATGTGCAAAGTAGTTAAGAAAGAAATTCTTTTCTCCCGAAGCTTTCCTGTGGCTTGGGTGTTTCAAGCTCTTTGGGGCTGGTGGGGGGAAGAACGTACAGGCAGGGTCTTTGGACGCTTCTCCAACTGAAGTAGTTGAACTGATTCTCCCTTCCCGTGTGCTCTGTGGCTATTTTTTTGTAATAGCCTAATTAGTTTAGTTAGGTGAACGTACATTGCAGGAAACATTATCTAGGGTAGGTGTTAAGATGTTCCTTAGAATAAATAGATGGGATTAAACATGGAAAAATCTGTTGTGCTTTACTGTCTCTGCACTACAGAGTTCCAGAGTGCCAAGCAACGTTGCTTGTATTGAGGCAGGTAGACCCTTTAATGGATTGATTAAGCTTTGCATGAAGTAATTTTTGACACCCCTCCCTCCCTCCCTCCCTCCCTCCTCTTGTTGGAGCATGTCTTTTGACTCTTCGCTCCCAGTTCATAGAATAAAAATTGGAATTGCTGGAGATGATCGTGAGGAAAAGATGGGATAAACCTGGCTTTGACTATTTTTTTTTTCCCTGGTTGTGAGTAAAGCTGCAAATACTGGGAAGGCATCCCCGGAGCAGATGGTGCTGGCACGGATCCTCCTCAGGACGGAGTTCAAGTTCCTTTCCCTGAGCCAGATACTCCTGACCAGCCGGTGCGCAGTGCTGCTGCAGAGCGTGACTTTGTGCTTCCCGCTCAGCTGAACTTTCGTGGCATTTCTAGACTCAGATTAAAAATAGCAGAAGTATTCTCAGTAAGATTGCGTTGGAGTAGAAGTTTGGGGATGGCTTCTGTCTGCGTCCCACTTCTCCAACAGTCACTTCTCATTTTCTTCCGACTCTTCACCAGGATCATCCATATTTTCCTGATGAACGATGTTTTTCTTCAGTAGTTTGGAGGAAACCTCAAACAGATGGATGCCCGGAGCTTATCAGCTCCTGTGGTTCGTCTCGGGGACGGGAGATGCTGTTTCCTTTTTTTGTATTTCTGCAAAACATTTGTGTAGTAAATTGTTCTTGTGGGTATAGATCAAGTATGTTTCTTATCTTAAAGAGCTGACCCTGAAACATAGCAAATTTTTTTTTCTGTATGGCAAGGTTGGAAATCTCTTCGGGCAGGGCCACCCTGAAGGTGGAAGGGGTTGATTAAAGGCTCTTCTTATTTTAGGACTGCAACAAGTTTCCTTAGAAATGCAGTTGTTAGAAGTATCTGTCGGGGTGAAGGGAGTGAAACAGTATCTTTTTCCTCAGTTGGTTTTGCTCTGGGATATTGTGCAATATTGGGGTTTATAGTTTGATTTATTATGGAGTGTGCCTTGCATCTCTGGCTCCTGACTTGCAAAGAGCTCTTCTGACATCGCCTTTAGCTTAGAGGTGCAGTAATGCTGCCGTTGAGGAGGCACTAGCAGATGCTAGAGGATAGGGCTGTGATTTTATGCATGAAATTCCTTTAAAGACTGTGTTGGGGAAGGGCCTAGACTTGCAGACCACTGTTTTGAAATAAATTTTGCATAAAAGTTAATCTGAAAATTTCTAAAATTTTCTATTTTCTAGAATTTCAAGTCAAAACTGTTCATTTGCCTTTGAAATGAAAAAAATGTTTTACCCAGTTAAAATTGTAAAGGAAACCTTGGTGAGCTGGGTGTTGAGTCTGTCCAAATGAATGTGTGATGTTGTTTTTAACTGTAGGAGGCAGGCGAGACTATCTGCTGTCTCTTTGGAGAAGTGTGAGTTTTGTGCCATGCTCACTGATTAAAACACTGATATAGCAGTATTTCTCTGTTTTGTTTTGTTTTTCCTAACACAGAGAGTACTTTTAGTAGCATCTGGAATACTTCTTGGCTAGTTCGAAATAAATTTTAATCCAAACATACTTTGCTTGCGATGTTTGACATAGTGTTGCTGCACCTTTTATTCCGTAAAAGCCTGGTACTGCCCTCTTGTGATAGCTTGAGCATATTGTATGTGCTGTATCTGCTTTCTGACATGGAGAATATTTTCGTAGTTATGTTTGCAACTGAAATGCCATTAAAACATTCTGTTTGCTTTATAAGTTTCCAGCATAAACTTACAAAGGTCCATTTTAAAAACTGTGATTTCATCCCGAATTGTTTCCCCCCCCAGAAATTTTGAAGTAAATTGAGCAATTTTGCTTTTCACATTGAAAGATGTTTTGAAATTGTGCAGCTACATTTAAGAATTGTCTGAAACTTTATTTTGTCTATGTACATGGCAAATACAATCAAAATGTAATGAAGCTACATTTTAAAAAACTAATTTTATGATTTTTAATGTAGCCTAGCACATGGAAAAAAACAGAAGAAATAATAATTAATACATTGGCCAAAGCTGTTATTTTTGTAACTAAATATAGAAAAGGATCAAGCATTCATGGTGGAAAATATCGAGGGGCAGCTAGTTCCCTACAGGCACTGAATAGATGCTGAAGGTAGTGAGAAGGTTGTTGTTCACGACCGCCATTCTGATGAGACACAACTTCATATGATGAATGGAGGGGGCAGTGTTAAGTCTGTGATCTATATTTAGGCCTGTCTGATCTCCCAGATGATACTGGTATCAGGAGTTCCCTGATACTTGAGCCTTCTTAGGGCCCTGCTAACAAATAGACTAAGTGGATTTTTGGTCAGAAGCTGTTCATATCCATGTTAGAGGATAGTACTTACAAATACTTTCTTGGGGAATAGGGGAGAGAAATGAAAAATATATCCATGCCTTTCTGTGAAATTCATTAAAGCAAGTAGAAAGAAAACAAAGGTTTTTAACCAGTATTTTTTTTTTCTGCCTCTCTTCTTTCTTTCTCCCTTTTTGTTTCCCCTCTTCAGACGCTGCCGCCGTACTAGAAATATGGGGTCGGAAAACCCAAGTCCACAGAACCCTGGCTGTAAGATCATGACCTTCCGTCCCACCCTTGAGGAGTTTCGGGACTTTGGGAAATATATTGCTTACATGGAATCGCAAGGAGCTCACCGAGCAGGGCTTGCCAAGGTGAGTTGCGCTGGCTTAGGTAGCTGAAAGCTTCCTGAAGGTTGCCTTCCCGAGGCTCTGCTTTATGTAAGGTGTCTATGAAATTCTTTTGCTATGAAAGCAAATGTAGTCAAGCTGAGTGTATTTTTGAAAATTGTATTTGCTGTCTCTGTTTTGGTTTACCGAGAGAGGAGAGGCAGAGGAGTTGCAGGCCTTTCGTAACAGTGAAAGAAGGATGTCTTTTCCTGATCCCCAAATGGAAAACAAGGACATTCCCAACCCTCGCAGAGATGGGTTAAGGGTATTTCCATGCCCTGATTCTGTTGCTGAGGGTATAGGTAGTGGTAGCCATGGTCCTCAAGGGCTGGAGGCGTGAGGTTTTCAGCTCCCCCAGAGGTAAGGGTAGGGTAAAGGATTAAGCTTTTCAAGTCTGCTTAGGTTTGGATGGGGAAGAGGGCCTAAATCATGTCTATATGAATGGCTGCAGACTTTTTTACTCTTACCTTTTTAATGTTCTGGACTACCACCTTATGCTGACTTGAATCTAGACCTGTAAAAGTGTCCTGTATGCGTGTGCGATTCCCAACGTACCTGAAAGCCTTTTTGACCTTCAGGAAGCTGTTCTCCAGCCAGCTCTGAAACGTCTTTCTGCTTCCTTCCCATCCGCATCTTTACACTGAAACTGATTAAACATTATGAGAACTCTTCATGTGAAGCTTCTAAATTCCAGTACTTGACATACAACTGCTTGGAAAAAATCAGGACTACCTGATTAGAAGGAATATTTCTGTGGCTGTGTCATGTTGCACCATAGGCTGAGAGAGGTCATTTGTTCTGACAGGGTAGTTGTTACGCATGGTATTTAGCAGAACTTAATAAAGCACAGCAGATAAATAAAGCTGTTAGGCATGAAATAATTCTTATTTCTTCTGAAACGTAGGTCAATTACTGTTTTTATTACAGTTCTAAATAGAGCTGGGTATTGATAAAAAGCTCTCTGTGAAGTGTTTCCTTGTCCACTCAAGTATACTAGCAATTACGTACCATGAGTCTGCTAGGGTAGATAATTTCAATAAAGGTTGTTGGTGAATTCCAGGTGTTGTAAAGAAATTACTCTACTTGTAGGACTAAATCTGAGTATTCCAAGTTAATTTTTGTGTCTCTCTTGCAACTGTAGTTCAGAGCCTTGTAATGGAAGTAGAGTTCATCATATCCTGGAGGAACCATGCCCACAAAAATCAATAACTTGTCCTCCAGTTCCTGTAACTTTTTTTGGTTAATCCTTACACCAAATTAGATTGCAGATACTTTATTTTTTTGTTCCACATGCCTGCTGAATGTCCTACTGATTGTTCTCTGATCTTGAGCCTAGGATTGTTGGCAGCTCTTCTGTTTAAAATTATAGCTTTTTCTTCCAGATTCAGCACTGCTTTGCAGCATTTTTTTTGTACAGCCTCCAAAAGTGAGAAAAGAGTTCTGGACGCGTTCCCCATGTCCTTTTGTTCTTCTTTACCTCTGCCCCTTTTCATTTAAGGAGTTGGTCCCTGATGTGTCACCTATAAATACAGAAATATCAACAGCAACAGGATTTTG